>OZ038508.1:6422206-6432206 GCA_964036315.1 Acanthosepion esculentum | reverse complement strand
TTCTTGAACCAGACACTTCCACTTCTCTTGCCATTGGGAGTTTGCTTAAATCTATATCTTTATTCTCATCTGTAACTTCATTCTCATTCTTCTTTCTCTCTTCTTCTTCTTTTATTCTTTAAATGTTTAAACTTTAGGCTCCTATTTTATTTCTTCACATCTCTGTGTTGACAAAGCCAATAAGTAAGTATTGTTGGCTGAAATAGCTATTTGAATGAGGTTATTTTGGAATTCCGTTCTATGCAATATATATATATATATATATATATATGTAAGACTTTCGTAATACTTTTATCACTAATATATATATATATATATATATATATATATATATATATATATATGCATGCAGACCAAATGAAGGAAGAATCCTTGATACTTCCTTCTTCCCCATTCATTAAACTATGGATTTTTCATTTACCATTTTCCATCTAATGTGCTGCATTTTGTATGAAATCAAGAAGAGTGGATTGACCATTTTTGAATCTTGTTGATTGCTTCTTTGATTGATTTGTTTTTTTTTTATGGCTTATCAACCCTTTGCAGGCTATTTAAAAATAAAACATATTTTTAGATTGTAAGATTTTTTCTTGCAGACAATGATGATTTAGTGATAAAAGTCTTACAAATTAAACCCATAACTGAGGGGTGAGAGATGGATTCCTAGTAAAAATATTTTTGTATAAGGGAATATAATGAACCAAACTGAAATTGAAACTCAGCTTTCCAATTAACAATTCTGAAACATTATCCATTACACCACCCACATATCCAAGCTTACAGATGCCTGGTATTCCCAAATGGTCACCCATGTAGCTATTGAAGCATTTGGTTTGAAACCAAGAAAAGTCGATTGAGAACTTAACCAGCTTCCTTATCTGTTATATTCAACACTACATGAATATAAATATATATATATAGATGTATATATATATATATATATATATATATTATAATATTTTTATGAAAATATGATTCCTTCGCTACATAAGAGTTCTCAAAAGCGAGAGCCAAGACCCTCGATATAATTTTTGAAATTAAGTTGAATTAAGGTGTCTGATCTCGCGTCATTGTCAAGCGAGAATTTGGGAATAAGCTATCTTGTGGTTTGAGCGTGTTTATAAGTATGGTCTCTTGCAACATTAGTTACTATGGGAACGGCTAGGGTCGGCAATATTGGTAAGGTGGTCGAAGAGTTAAGAGTTAATTTTTATCTACAGATATATATATATATATATATATATATATATATAAAAAAGAAATACAGTTTGAAGGTGTGCTATATTTATGGGATAAAGTGCTCAGTATCAGAGATAGAATGTATGTAAATATAAAGGTGGACATTGAAATCAACACTCAGAGGCAACAGACTGTTTCATGCTTAAATGATAATAAATGCAGTGTTTATTGACTTGTGCCCAAAATTAATTATTAAAATTAAGGAATATTAATGTTTATTGCCTTACAAAGAAGATTAACAGTTTAAATTAAATAAAAAATTAAATGAAATTAAATTCATTTTTATAAATATTCAAACTGATGAAGGAAGGAGTAAAAAAATGGAGACATTTTTTATAGACACCCTCCCCGTCTCTCTCTCCCTATATATATATATATATATATATATATATATATATATATATATATGATAGGCTCTCCCGTCAAATTCGACGTATGAGGGTCAGACAGATCAGTTCCTAGAAACTGAAAGCCCGACACCGACACATGAGATTTGATTATAGTGGTGAAGGATTTGTGCAGGGCCATCCACACTTTTTGGAGGAGGCATGGTGGAGTAATGGATAATGGCTTTGATTGATGAATTGGAGAGCCGAGTTCGAATTCCAGTCGAATCCATTACATTCACTTACGTTCTAATACCCTTGGGAAAGGTGTGAATCCTCTTCTTCTCCCTCCAAGTATGGGTAAATAGCAGGACAGACTGGGTTCTATAGCCTTGGATGGCAACTGGTCTAGGAGAAGGACAACTCTGAATTCCAAACCTGTGGAGGGTCGTTTGGGGACCTTGTGGCATCTGTTGCACCAGGTCCCTGTATTCATCCCTCCAAAAAGTGTGGATGGCCCTGCACAAAGCCTTCACCACTATAATCAAATCTCATGTGTCGGTGTCGGGCTTTCAGTTTCTGGGAACTGATCTGCCTGACCCTCATACGTCGAGCTCGACGGGAGAGTCCATCATCATATATATATATATAATGGGATGGATGTGTAGTTAATAATGTAAGTTACCCTGTTGTTATATGTATTATAGTTCATAGAGAAATTATTTCATCTTTTTCTATACTGAATATGAAATGAATAAAACACACAACAATAACAAGAGTAATACTTTGAGACATGTTGAAATTCATGAAGAAAAGAACATGTATTTTTCTTTTTGTGATGTTAATTACAATATTGTTATTGTGTGTCTTTAAAATGTTCTCGGTGTTATTGCCTCTTTTTTTTCCTTAAAAGTTTATGTTTACTTGCTTTTGCTTGTTCTGAGAATTTTGTTGTTAAGGGTGGCCTTTGAAACCATCAACTGTTGATTTTCACAGAGCGAAGAAGATACATCTGTGTCCTTCCTTTATACTACTGCTACTGCTACTCTACTGTCTTTGCTTGTGGTAGAAGGTTCCATTTTTTAATCATGATGTTTCAGATTTTAGAATGAATCATCATCATAATCATATATCATCACTGGTGGCAAGGTTGTTATAGAATGATGAAATTTTTATCTTTATTTCTAGAATGATGAAATATTCCTGCGTGAATTCCAAGCAGTGCTCCTTTTTTCACAGACAGTGCCCAACTGACCCTACTATACTGTGTAGTCAACAAAATCAAAAACAAAAAATGCATACAATTAAAAATATAAAATGGCGACATTTTACCCATTGCAACCTGTATGTATACATTTGGGTGAAGCCAATGAACATAGAGACTAAAATTTTGTGTACAACCAGCAAAGACAAAGATATTAATCTGAAAATTCATTTCAGTTAAGTAATAAAAGTGTTTTAATTCTTATTAACTTCATTATAATACGCACTAATACTTTCATATTTATGCAGTCTAAACCTGCTCGCTCTACTTCAGTGCATGTAAATGAAATGTGAACTAAAAAATAAAAAAATGACTGAAACTTCACTGTAGTATGCTGTCAAATAAGTATATAAAATGGTAGTGGATCTACTATTAAACTATGAAGCCCCTGAAGCAACTTTTTTAATGAATGAATTTTTCAACAAAATCAATGATTTTTTTTATTATTATTTTCTGTTAAGGCCATTTTAGTGATAGAATCATAAGCCAATGGGTTGAAGTCGCTAATGTTCACCTTAGACTATGCTCTAATAATACCCATTTCATATGGCCTCAAATAAAATTCCCCTGTAACTGCATAAAATTTTCTTGGCGGATTTCAGCACCCCTACTGTATTGGGCTCATTGAGATCGCCAGAAACTATCCATAGCCTATATTTTAGTAGTTGGATCCTCAAATCTATTGTTGCTGGTTGCGAAGGGACCCCTGTATATGTTCAAGCTTCAGGTCCCCCAAAATGTAGGTCTGCCAAGGCCAAGATGATCAGCTTTAAATGGTTAACCCCTTCGAACTGTCCTGTTATTGATGAGGAGATAGAATAACAGCCAATCAAGAAAATGGCAGTTGGATCATCAGATCTTTTTTTGTTGGTTGGAAATTGGCCCACCATATCTGTTCGGGTTTCAGATAAATGTCACTAAAATATATCACGAGTAAAAAAATATTCAAGACAGGTGTGGGTGAGTTAGATAGTGGCTCCATCTGAGGGTCGGAGCATAATTTCATGAGCCTAGAAGCCCCAAAAAGTCATAATCCCGCCCTCCTGATAACCATGTATTCTCTGTCTTTTTGCAGTTGTTAGTCCTCTGTTCCTACTATCCTTTACTATCTTTACTCTCTGGAAAAAAATCAAAAGAGAAATCTGCAATATTATTGGTCCTGACCAGGCATCTCAGTTTTAATTACTTTCCCACCACCGTGATATAGATTCTATAAATATTTTCATGGCAATTGTTCTGATGAGTTTTACCTCATGAATTTAAGTGTAGTACTAGGTTGGTGGGAGGCATTTTAGAGTCATGAATAATGACTCAGATTGAGGGACCGGAGAGCCAAGTTCAAACTCCAGTTGAATCCACTGTATTCACTTATGTGCTAATACCCCTGAGAAAAGTATGAGTCCTCTTCTTCTCCCCCCAGCTATGGGTAAATGGCGGGGCAGAACGGGTTCTATAGTGTTGGATGGCAACTGGTCTACCACAGAAAGAAATGGCAACCTACTGCAGGAAAAAATCTGCCTCGTCAGTCATGTATCGAAAGATACGTGATTGCCTAAGTGTGTATCACACAGTCACATAACTGACAGGCTGACTTTCCAGTTGAATCCATTACATTCCCTTATGTGCATATGCCCTTGGGAAAGGTATGAATCCTCTTCTTCTCTCCCCACCAGCTATGGCTAACTAGCTGGACAGAATGGGTTCTATAGCGTTCGATGGCAACCAGTCTACCGCAGAAAGAAATGGCAACCTACTGCGAGAAAAATCTGCCTCGTCAGTCATGTATCGAGAGATACATGATCGCCTAAGCGTGTATCACGTATGGCACATAAATGGCTGGCTGGCTAGGCTGGCAGCTAAGTCTTATCATTTTACTGTTGAAATTGCTAGATTTAACCGTAAGTTCTATTTTAATAGTTTCTTCTCTCGCACTTCTCGCCTGTGAAACTCTCTTTCAGTTTCTTGATTTCTTGTCAAGTACAATATACAAAAATTTAAATGCAACGTTAATCAACACTTCTGTCATCTTTAATCTTGTTCTTTTTTTTTTTTTATTCTTTCACCTTAGTAACGTTTTCTTAGTTTTCTTGTTATTGTTCAACCTTAGCCTTAGGGGCACTGTCACCTTGCTTGGGGTAAAATGATTAAAGAATTAACTTGTTTCAGTGTTACAGTGTAACCCGGATATAAGAGAAACCCAGATATAAGAGAGATGTTATATGGTCCCAAATTAGAGCCTGTGTTAATGTATATATAATAGACCAAACCCGGATATAAGAGAAACCCGGATATAAGATACTTCTTCTCCGATCCCGACAACTCTCTTATATCCGGGTTACACTGTATTTGAGATAATCTTCTGAGTCTGGTAACCGAAAAAAATATATGTAATAATTGTAATACTGAAACTTATGAAAGCATTTCAGAACTCTATTTTATTTTCAAAGCATTCCAAATTCGGTTTGATCGCTTCAACGAGACCAGAATACTTCTAAAATCACATCGATCAAGATAGTTTCGCGGGCCTGTATACATTGTTCGCCATTGTACCGTTTAAGGCAACTCAATTCAACGTCCTCGCTTCTACAGCCATGAATGGCGACAACTCTTATGAATATTAGTCAAAAATAAAAATGATAGCCATGAAAGACAAGGCGGAATTAATTTAAATCTCATGCCCGACTGTGAACGTGTTGTGCGTGGCAGAGATCGTGTTAGACGCTCTGCAGTTTCCCGTGTCAAGACAATAATAACGGGAAAGAGGACTAGAACGAGAAAGAAACGAATAGAAGAGAAGGGAAAATGAGCGGGGAGGGAAGTGTGATAATTCTTTACACCCGCTCATCATTTATGACATGTCGACTGCCCGTTACATGCACACGTCATTACATTCATTTAACCCTGAGACCCTGTCGTGTCACACTGATATAGTAAACTCATTTTTCACAACTCTTCCCAGCCTCTTGCTAATAATAACGAATATTAGCATCCCAAGCTGAATCGTTTAAGCACACACATAAAAAGAAGCAGAAGATCTCGCTGGCGAAACACCCGCTCAATTACGGTCGACGCCGGGAAAATGCATATTGCACACGGTTGTATATTTGACAAATATCAGATTCCAAGATTTAGAGCCAGACGAATATGCGCGAACAGTCCAGAATACTCAATAGATAATTTCATCTACCATAAATAATTGGCATTAACGCAACCATCTTCAGACAGACAAATATGTTTAAAGACAGACGGAGAAATGTTTGAATGAGGGAAAGAAGCGTGTGTCCGATTTAGCAAAAAGTTCACACAAATGAAGAAACTAATCTGCACGTAAGATTTATTAAACAGAAAAAAGATTTCGAAAACGGACGCTTCACAGATACAACAGAAAAATGAATTATCTAATTGCTGTAACCTAGAAAGGGTGATTGAATGAGGAATATCGAAAACAGAGGTTGGAAATGAAATGGTAATCTTTTTCACAGCAACAAAATACAATACTCGCCAGCAGCGTGAAGTAGGTAAACCACTGCTAGTGGGGCACTACTTAGCATATTACGATATTTACCTGCCTCCCCACGAGGCAGGATATGACACAAGGCCAAATTTAATGTGGGGTAATCCGAGCCCATAGGCTCGCGCAAAAATTGACCATAAACCCCTCATACGCGGGATCGGGTATCTGAATACCCCGCGGACGAGACTCTTACCTTTGACATAGCGTCGTCCGGGTTCCTCTCTTCCCAAAGTCAGAGAGTTTGACACGGCAAGAGCTTCCCACGCTGACAGCTCACGCTGACAGCTTAGACAGCATATTGCGATAGTTACCTGCCTCCCCACGAGGTAGGATATGGCACAAGGCCAAATTTAATGTGGGGTAATCCGAGCCCATGGGCTCGCTCAAAAATTGCCCGTAGACTCCGCATGTGCGGGATCGGGTATCTGTCTACCTGCCCGGCCGAAACTCTGCTCTTCGGCATAGCGCCGTCCGGGTTCCTCTCCGCTTTTGGGCAGAGAGTTCGACACAGCAAGAGCTTCGCACGCTGACAGCTCACGCTGACAGCTTAGGCAGCATATTGCCGCCACTTACAATAGTGTCCAACGTATTTATGGAGATTGAGACAATTAGTGTCCATAGGTACGGTATATAAACATCCCACTTCCTGTTATTTCTATGGGTTTTATAGTATTTAATCAACCAATACAGCGAGGCGACCATAGCAGAATCTATCCACTGTGTCGTGACAGACAATTTCTCTCGTCGGAATCCATCTTGTACATTTATAAATCTACCATTCGTCCGTGTGATGAATATTGTTGTCATATTTGGTCAGGATTTCCTGCTGTACTTCTTGAGATTCTCAACAAAATGCAAAGATGTTCTGTGGTATGTCTGTACGACTATTTGGCTTAATCCAATCATTACTCCCGAATCGTCACTTATTGTTGCGCCCATTAAAAGAAAGTGAGTTATTCAGGTTGTTATTGTTTTTTCAACCAGAATTTTGACCTAAAATGGCTGTAAAATAGAGAAAATAGCTTCGATGAAATGTGCAATTATTGTGTTTTGCTAAAATATTAACTTAAGCCCTGGATTTTTTCAGATATCTCATTTTCTTTTTTTCCAGCCAAAATAACTGCGTGATTATAAAAATTAAAAAGAAAACGGTTATCATCGGACCTTTATAAATTAATTAATTAAACAAAATAAAATACATAAAATAGATAAATAATAATTACATAAAAAAATTTGCTAAATAAATTTCAATCTTTTCAACCTGCAATGGTTATGCAAGTTACTTTCATGGATAGTTAATTCTGCAGTGGATTCGAAATTCCCAATATACTCTACATTTTTATCCTTGCGCCAGACTTAATTTGAGCAAAGATATACATGTAAATACGTGCGCTTCTGAGTGTGTGTTGGTATCAACTATCTGTGGAAGCAAATTGTAATGTGACCTAAATCACCCGAAGAATGAAGATTCTTCAAATTAGGAATCTGTAGCTGCGGTGACGCCTCTCAATCATTAACTAACCCAATCAATGCCTTTGTACGACAAGAGAACTTTTATTAGTCTCTGTCTTGTATCAAATTCACACTGTCAATATCTAAACCCCTATCTGCACACACACACACACACACACACACACACACACACACACACACATATATATATATATATATATATATATATATATATATATAAAGAGGGAGAGAAAGAGTGAGAGAGGGAATAAAAAGAGAGATGAAAGAAATTTGAGAAAAGAGAGATGAAAGAAATTTGAAAAAAGAAGAGAGATGAAAGAAATTTGAAAAAAGAAGAGAGATGAAAGAAATTTGAAAAAAAGAGAGATGAAGGAAATTTGAAAAAAAAAGAGAGATGAAAGAAATTTGAAAAAAAAAGGCAATTGCAACAACGATAACAACAATAGCAATAAGAACGAGCAATATCCGTGAAAATTTCGCGCTTTTCCACCTTGAATTTTCTCTTGAATCATAATTCTTAAGTTTATGATTGAATAAGCCCCATTCGAGCTCCACCTCTGTAAAATAGCCCTGGAAATTCCTCTATTTCAATGAGAATTATTTGAGCTTAACAACTTTAACAAAATATTTCATTAAAAATAAATATGCATGCAGGTCAATATTTAAAGAAATAAGAGTGTACAAATGAAGAGAGTAAAATTGGACAACTTTTTTTTTCCATTTCAATGAAGCAGACGGTTTTTCCATTTCAATGAAGTAGACGTTTTTTTACATTTCAATGAAGCAGACGTTTTTTTCCATTTCAACGAAGCAGACGTTTTTTTTCATTTCAATGAAGCAGACGTTATTTTCAAATTCAATGAAGCAGACGTTATTTTCAAATTCAATGAAGCAAACGGTTTTTTCCCATTTCAATGAAGCAGACTTTTTTCCCATTTCAATGAAGCAGACGTTTTTTTTTCCATTTCAATGAAGCAGACGTTTTTTTTTCCATTTCAATGAAGCACACGTTTTTTTCCCATTTCAATGAAGCAGACTATTTTTTTCCATTTCAATGAAGCAGACGTTACACACATGAGTGCATTTTTGCCTCCACTATCTTCGATTGTTTCTTTCTTTCTCACTAAAACAAAATATTAACGCTAACATATTTTTTGCTTCCGTCCATTATTTATCTGCGGCAATGGTAGGGTGTAACGTTGATGATAACTAACTAAAGAACAGAGGAAGAAGCAGGATTATCAGACGATTATTGTCCATTATTAGACCATGCAACAAAATAGGAGTATGATTAGAAAAGCTAAAAATCGAAATTTTCAGACACGCCTGAATCATTTCTAGACAAAAAATAAAAACAAAAATTTAGTTGGGTTCCGGCAGGATTTGAACCTGCATTCCCACGAAGAACCTCCTGGCCAAACAAAGCAAGAAAAGTGGTTTTCTTTGGCCAAGAGGTTCTTCATGGGCTAGAGATCAAAGCACGTCAGATCTAAAGACCGTTTCTTCTCGTGTTGCAGGTTCGAATCCTGTCGGAATATGCATATTTTTCTATTTTTCGAATATTCAGGCCGGTAGATGGAAATAATTAATAAATAAATAAAAATGGAGCATTTGCTCAGATTTAGGGATCTGTTAAAAATAACGTTTAAGCAATGAATTAAAATATATGTATATTTCGGCAACAATCATTCTTTTAAACATGTTTCGCTGAATATGACAGACATTTTTTTTTTCGTTTGGTGGGAGTAATGGAGTACAAAGGTTGTCCGTATTGCCTATTGACTCAAGTATGATGCAAATGGATGAGTCAAATGAGTTTCAGTCAGTGTTTTGGCACCTCTTGCCAGAAAAAAAAGAAAATATTTTATAAAAAATCGTTGCTGCCTGTTTCTCTTTTAATATGTACCTTCCTTCCTTCCTTTCTATCTATCTCTGTCTGTTCATATATATCTATATGAACACTAATGGGTATGTTCCAATCCTCATGAAAACGTTGGACACTATTGTAAGTGGGGTTAATATGCTGTGTAAGTAGTCCACCACTAGCAGTGGTTTAGCTACTTCACGCCGCTGACGAGTGTTGTATTTTGTTGATGTTATAAATTTTACCATTTCCAACCTCCGTTTTGTTTATTCTTCATTCAGTAACTCTTTATAGGTTACAACACTATCTATCTATCTATC
>OZ038508.1:6289706-6417206 GCA_964036315.1 Acanthosepion esculentum | reverse complement strand
AAAAGACATTAAGAAATAAATTTATGCCTCTTTTCTTTTCGTTTTTCTTTTTCCTGTATAGTCTTAAATAAAAGGTGTTACAAACTGAATCCCCCTATTTAAATAATAATGTTCACTAACTTTGAATTCCTTTGAGGACATCCTAATTTTATGGCTGCAGAGGCAAACCGTGACACGGACCGCGTTTTGTTTCTAAATCGCGAGCAAAATTTGATATTATTTAGCATGTGTCTAATAATGGATGATCCTGACAGCAGAAAAGGTAAAACTGATTTCTCTGCCTTCTTAAACGTCTACAAAATGTGAAAATTAATTCGTAAAGTTTCTTAATATATGCGGAGGGGGACCTACTGGCAATCGGTACGGAATCCGATTTCAGGCTAAGCCTACTTTTTTTAATCATTCACCCCAAGCAAGGTGATAATACTACTACGACACAAAGGGTTACTGGGAGTGAAAGAGAATGAGAAGACTTTAGTGAGGAGAAAGGACAATAAAAGAACAGAATTCAGGAAGACAGAAGATGGCGATAATGTCACTAAGACGCAAGGAGTTACTAAGCGTGAAAGAGAATGAGAAGACTTTCGTGAGGAGAAAGGTCAATACAAGAACAGATTTCAGAAAGACAGAAGATGGCGATTGGCGTTGCATTTAATTTTTTGGAAGATTATATGTGACAAAGAAGCAAGAAACCGGAAGATAGTTCCACAAGCGAGAGGTGCGAGAAAAGAAACTATAACAATAGAACATAGAGTTTCATCTAGCTATTCTTATGTTTGGGCCGTGTAAAAAGCTCGAAGCAATTTTTCTAGAACCCTGTCATGCTGATAAAATTTTGATAGATTTCTCGATAAAATAAATGGGTAGTTATGAGCAGTGTCGGATCGAAAGACACAAAATTTCTGGAAATTACAAGTGATCTTTTATGGCGATTTTCTAAGCGTAGCTCAGATGTGGCTGAAAGTATGAGGCACCCAGTGAGGATCGAACTCACTATTCAGTCGTAATTGATCGAGCGTGACAAACGTGCTAGCCATTACACTATGTTGGGGTGCCCAAATAATTTTCTAAGCATTGCTTAGATGTGGGAAATTGCCGAAAGCGTGGAGCCCCCAATGAGGATCGAAATCACTACCCGGTCGTAATAGATAAAGTGAGACAAGCTTGCTAACCACTACACCATGTTGAGGTGCCTAAATGAATTTCTAAGCGTAGCTTAGATATAGCACATAGCCGAAAGTATGCGGCGTCCAGTGAGATACGAATTCACTATTCAGTCGTAATTGATCTAGCCAGACAAACTTGCTGACAATTACGCCACGTCAAAGTCCCCCAAATGATCCTTTATGACGTCAATTCATTTTTGGGTTATCCCAGAATTATTACCACATTTTTGGGTTATCCCAGAATTATTACCACAAAACTGGTGGCACTTTTTTCCAATACTGATGTTCACCCAATACAAGGCTCAAAAGCCTCTCAAGGTACAGGGTTACTGTGTGGTGTTAGACAAAAAGCGAAGTTCATGGAGCTATGCTGGAAAGATAAAGACTAACCCTAGATTTGAAGTGGTTAAGATTATAGTGATTGAGAAACATCCTGCCGGGAATCTATTTCCACAAAGCAGCAGTTCCGAATGGAACGTCTTCCTTACTATTGGAATACGAAGTGAATAGGGATGATTCACGCTTGTGTATGTAGCATGAACGGTCGCAGTTATATATAAATTTACACTGTTTTCAGGACAACACTCTCCAGCAACTATGAAACTGCCCATTTACTATTATTCTACTCAAACACGAGTATCCACAGAATATAACGTTTAGAGTAATACGAATATATCATATATATATATATATATATATATATATATATATAATAGCTGGCCATTCGTATTCGAGAATCCCTATTGCAGACGCTCGCTCAGGCACATTTGTGTTTGCTTAACACCCACAACGCACACCTGTGGTTTCTACTGCAACTACGCAGTTACAGTTTCTAGCACAGATATCGAGGGCCCTCAAGAGTTCCGTTCATTCACAAGGCTTGGATCAATCCGTGGTATGGTTTTCAGGCACCTTCCAAACCAAAGGTCGCTGGGATCGACCTCGATCAATTCCGATGACATCAGGAAGTCTCCTTCCTGACAGATCGACCATGGTGAGGTTAGAACCTGAGTCTCATGGTCAGAAAGCGAACGTTCTAACCAGTCGGCCACTCTCTCTCTCTCTCTCTCTCTCTCTCTCTCTCTCTCTCTATATATATATATATATATATATATATATATATATATATATATATATATATATATATATATATATATATATATATATTCACCGCAAGAAAGGTGATAATGCCACTAGTACGCAGGGGGGGGGGTTATAGGGTGAGAATATGAAAGAGAAGGCTGAGAATAGGAAAGATTGGGGAAAAGACAAAACTGAACAGTATTCGAAAGACAGAAAATGGCGATTGACATTACATTTAAATTTTTTAAGATTGCAGTTATCAGGGAAGCAAGGGAACGGAAGAGAGTTCCTTCCACAGGTGGGAAGTGCGAGAAAAGAAACTGTTGGAGTATAAATGAAAGTTGCATCTATTTCAATGGTTAAATTGTGGGACCTAGTTGCCTATCTAGTATAGATAGGCAACTAGGTCCCACAATTGCTTATATATAGCGTTGGGAAATCAATTAATACAAATCGCCTAACATTTTTCCGTTTTTCAGAGGTTAAAATATATAGGAATTGTCCATAGTTATAATCGTTCCGAGCGCTTTCGGCTACTACTCTGGTCATTATCAAGGATGTGTTTTGGATGGTCAAATTCTCTGTGTAGCTGCTACACATTAATTTTACACGGTGGAGTTCGAGCGGTGTGTGTGTTTCTTGGCGGTCACGTGCTATGCGCGGCCAGTTGACCGGGACGAGACTTCGATTTTTAGGACACTTTTAGTTTTAACACACTTTGTCTCCTCTGCTAAATAGTGTGTGATTGATAGTGGGAGAATAAAGTTTAATAAGCAGAGCCTCCCAAATGGCGAGCTGTGTACGACTATATAACCTGAAAAGGATCCTTGTATTATCAACTAGAATTTTCCTTAAATATGACGTATATTTAGGCAGCAGATATTCATCGAAACAAGTTTGATTAAATTTAAACAAGATCGGTTTAATATTTTTCTGTATTTTTTCAATTTTTTCTTGGTCTTGCGCCACTACTTTCTCAGTCATTTTCAAGAACCACGTACTGTCCGTGTAGTAGGCAAGATTCCGCTGGCCAAATTCAAGTATTTTATAGAGAATTGAAGGTTTAAATCAGTTCGCATTGAAGTCATTTTAATGCTTATATATATATATATATATATATATATATATATATATATATATATATATATAATGTAAAAGACAATAGGAAAACTGTAATAGTTGCCGACGCGTTTCGTCCGATGTGAACTTTTTCAAGGCGAAACGAAATTAATTTATTAAACAAAGTAACTAACAAAACAAAATGTCCTTTGCAACTGGAAGAATTTAGAGAACGCTATTTTCATACTATATTTTATATATATTTTCACACTAATAGCAATAATATTTCTGAAGCAGGCATTTATAAAATAAATTACCAAAACTGTTCCTCCAAATATATTTGAGAAACAAGTAAAAATTAAAAAAAACGCATTTATGAGCACAAAAGAGACCTCACAAAAAACAACTTTGCTAATGCAAAATATTGTCTCTTTTTCTACAGGTTAACTCTGAGAAATTCTTCATATATATATATATGTTATGGTTATGTGGGTCGTACAACCTTGCATTTGGAAACAAGAATTAATCAACATGTACCTTCTAAAATACGACTTGGCAAAATAGATAACATGTGTTATCTTCCCTCTACAAATATGGAATCGGCTATTGCGCAACACCTAGTAGAGAATATAGCCTGTGTCAAGTCGTATACGAAAGAGTGGTTCCAAATTATTCACATAGCTGGTTCCAGCAATCATTTGAAGATTTTGGAATCAATCTGTATAGGATCACGGAAACCTTCTCTTTGCCGGCAGAAGGATTTTGTGAAGTCCCTTAATTTGTTGGGGGATATTTTATTTTAACTGTCCCTCGCTAATTATTTACACGCAATTTCCCCTCCCCTCGTTATAAGTATATATACTTATACGTTATTGATTTTAGCGTGTTCCCCACTTTTTTTTCTCTTCATTTTCGTTGCTGTTCTTTTCGTTTAATTTATCAATTTTTCCAACGTTTTTATCCTGATGAGATGTTGGACGAAGGGGCCTTAGGGACTATTACCATTAATAAATTCCTGGTTTTTAAAATAGTATATATATATATATATATATATATATATATATATATATAATGCTTATCCAAATGAGAGAAAGAATAGATGGTTTAAAAATCCACAGTTCGTAGCATTTATTTATTTTAAAAGTAGAGTAAAATATCTAGACATACCCATAATTTTCTTTTTAATTATGACCTTATGCCAGCCTTTAACTTAAAAAAGACGTAAGGATTTGTTTTTTAATTTCCCTAATAAATCATTTTATCACAAGTTATCTACCATCACCTGAAGAAGTACCATCTTAGTACTGAAACATGAAAGTTTTTGTGTAGCGATGTGAAATGTTTTTATTGTAATTTATTATAATAAAAATTTATGCAGTAGATTAGTTGTCATTCAAGGCTATAGAACATGGTCTGTAATTTACCCATAGCTGGGGGGGGGAGAAGAAGAGGATTCATACCTTTCCCAAGGGTATTAGCACGTAAGTGAATGTAATGGATTCGCCTAGAATTCGAACTCGGCCCCACGATTCCTCAGACCGAGCCGCTATCCATTAACAATTTTTTCCATATTAAACAAAAATAAAATATTTTCATAACATATTCACGTTGAGTTTTTTTGGCTCTCACAATCAATTGGTTGATTGATTCGTTTTCTACGGCTTATCAAATCTTATTTAAAGATAGAAAATATTTTTAGATCAGGAGATTTTTTTTTTTATTGATAAGAATGGATATTCGCGCGCAAGTGAATATAACGAAACCAACTGATATTGGAACTCGGGTTTCCGATTTACAATTCCGAGTAAATTACATTACAACACCCTCACATCCAAGCTTACAGCACCTGGTATTCCCAAGAGGTCAACCATCTAGGTACTGACCAGGCTCGACGTTGCTTAACTTCGTACGAGAACCGGTATTTCAACGCGATATGACCGTAAGCTGTGTTACAATTGAGTGACGCTAAGAATATTTCAAAAATATATCTTATTTGGGTTGGCAATGTTCGAAATTCATAAGAGAGAAACTAAAACAGAGCAAGAACGAGTTAAACACGTTTTATTATATTTACTGGTTTGCACGACCCATCATCTGTTATTCTGCGCCTTATCTCGCAGACGGGATGTATGCAGTGTGGGCATTGAAATCAACACTGCATAGTGAGTAGCAGTCTCACGCCTTACGCTATCATCAGGTCATGTCTAATAATAGTGATGGTATGGTCTGATGATCGCTTATGGTGTGAAACTGCTAGTTACTATGCAGTATTCTATGTCCACACACACACACACACACACACACGCACACACACCACAAACTTATATATATAAATATATATATATAATATCACTTAATAATTAGTAGGAATAATTCCTAGGAGGGTATAAATCCAAATGTAAGAACAGAGCAAATATAATAATGAATAGAGAATTCTTAAAAATCCGTTCATTATATACACATATATGTAAATATATATATATATATATATATATATATATATGATTTTCAGAGATATATATATATATAATTTTCATATATATATATATATATATATATATGATTTTCAGAGATATATATATATATAATTTTCAGATATATATATATATATATATATATATGATTTTCAGAGATATATATATATATAATTTTCAGATATATATATATATATATATATATATATAATTTTCAGATATATATATATATATATATATATAATTTTCAGATATATATATATATATATATATAATTTTCAGATATATATATATATATATATATAATTTTCAGATATATATATATATATATATATATAATTTTCAGATATATATATATATATATATATAATTTTCAGATATATATATATATATAATTTTCAGATATATATATATATATATATATATAATTTTCATATATATATATAATTTTCAGATATATATATATATATATATATATAATTTTCATATATATATATAATTTTCATATATATATATAATTTTCAGAGATATATATATATATAATTTTCAGATATATATATATATATATATATATAATTTTCAGATATATATATATATATATATATATATATATAATTTTCAGATATATATATATATATATATATATATATAATTTTCAGATATATATATATATATATATATAATTTTCAGATATATATATATATATATATAATTTTCATATATATATATATATATATATATATAATTTTCATATATATATATATAATTTTCAGATATATATATATAATTTTCATATATATATATATATAATTTTCATATATATATATATAATTTTCAGATATATATATATAATTTTCATATATATATATATATAATTTTCATATATATATATATATAATTTTCATATATATATATATATAATTTTCATATATATATATATATAATTTTCATATATATATATATATATAATTTTCAGATATATATATATAATTTTCAGATATATATATATATAATTTTCATATATATATATATATAATTTTCATATATATATATATATATATATATAATTTTCATATATATATATATATTTATAATTTTCAAATATGTATATATAATTTTCAGATATATATATATATTTATAATTTTCAAATATGTATATATAATTTTCAGATATATATATATATTTATAATTTTTCATATATATATAATTTTCAGATATATATATATATATATATATAATTTTCAGATGTATATATATATATATAATTTTCAGATGTATATATATATATATAATTTTCAGATATATATATATGTATATATATAATTTTCAGATTTATATTTATATATATATATATATATAATTTTCAGATATATATTTATTTATATATATATATATATATATATATATATATATATATATATAATTTTCATATATATATACATATATATATATATATATATAATAACTATATATGTCTGTAAAATTTCAGATATGACTAAAATATATATAAAAGAACAATATCAATAAAAATAAATGGAAAACTTATCTTAGCTGATGCGTTTCAAACTTGCCGTGCTTTTAAAACAGTAAAATCGCCCTTGCTAACCGAAACGCTCTTCTGTGGCGAAATCCGTAAAAGCACGTCAGTCTATATGACGGTTCCGTATAGGATACAGGTTCAATTACTGTCGGGGGACGCATATTTTCTATGAAAATGTCTCGGACATTCAGACCGGTAAATGTCGTTAATACTGTTTATTATAAACAGTGCATTTACTAAAATATATGTATCTATAAAAAAAGAACGTATGAACATAAAAATTTCTTAAAATAATTGTCGGACTTTGTCCATTTCATAATGTGTGACTTTCTATATATATAAATATATATATATATATATATATATATGGAGAGAGAGGGAGCGATAACAAAGATAGTATAATGCCAGAAATGTGCAGTCTGTCAGTGGAAGCCTGAAAGAAAAGACATTTAACGCAATCAGTCTTTGCAATAAAGTACTTGATATCAGAGCATTAATAAGATTAATACAAATATAAAATTTTTCACTTAGCTGATTGTTGTTATATTCAACACCCCGGCTCCCTAGTTTCGTAGACAAATCTTTTTGTAATCGTTTGGTCCACACGCCGGTAAATTTTTCTTGACGAATTGACCAAACGATTCGTCTACGAAACCCGAAATCGGGGTGCTGAATATAACATCAATGCTAAGTGAAAAATTTGATAAGTGTACTAATCCTATATATATATATATATATATATATATATATATATATATATATATATATATATATATATATGAACTCCGACTGGTGCGAAATCCGTCGATCCTGGCTTGAAGTAAAACAGGCCCGTGTGTAGATGACATTATTATGCTCTCGAAAAATTTCGGTTGCGCACTGTTGAGAAATAGGTTAATTCTAAACAGCAGTCGTCTACGCTCTTCATTGAAAATGAGTTGAGCACTATGTCAGTCTGACGTTTGTTTACATTCCTAAAATATAATACGCTAGAATTTCCCTTTACTTCTGCCGTGCACTAATAGATCCGACTGATAACAAAACGATTGGGTTTCGATTTCGGCTTGAAGCAATCGTGTATCTAGCCGCACTGATGAGCTGTGATACAGCGAAACAGGCCTATATGTGGATGACATTATATATATATATATATATAGAGAGAGAGAGAGAGAGAAAGAGAGCGTGTGTAAATATAAAACTGAACACTGAAGTCAACACTCAGGAGCGACAAGCTGTTTCATGCTAGGCGCAATCGTTTAGCATGAAACAGCCTGTCGCCTCTGAGTGTTAACTTCAATGTTCACTTTTATATTTACACACGTTCTATCTCTGATATTGAGCACTTTATCCCCTAAATATAGCACACCTTAAGACTATATTTCTTCAAATATATATATATATATATATATAGCAGGGTATTGTAAAAGGTATGTAAAGAAAGACTAATGTTTTAATAAATGCTCCTCTATAACTATGCTATTCTCTATCAATCAACTACATAAACCAGATATTGGTCATCGCAACTGCGTTGATGAGTCAGTGATTTGACATTAGTCTGAAATCGATTATTGATTCTGTCCAGGGATGAGATGGTCATACAGCGCCAAGAAAGCAGTACGTACTCGTATGCATCGTTCCGAGCAATCGATTAACTTGTCCGTATCAATTCTTGTTCTACTGTTTCGATATTGATTATTCTTTTATCGAATTCTTAGCCGAATTCTCTGGGAAGAAAGAGTTAAATCGCTAAGTATAAAATCGATTTTTTCTTCTTAAAGCCGAATAGATTAGCTCTCATTTTCTGCTAGAACGATGTTCTAAGACCTGCAGTAGATATCTGAGACAGAAGGTAGTGCCAAACTCTATCGATACTATAATTTTTCCAATACATACGATCCCTGGTGAAAAGTGACGAATTATCACACTGTGGAATTATTCGCAACGTTTTTTTTATTCGCAACTAATAAACGAATTATTGACATGTAACGAAACAATTTTTGTTTAGCAGTTGAAAATTCTAGATGTATTAAATTTTATACTATTCACCTGTGAAATTCTCTTCCATCTTCTTGCTTTCCTGTCAACTACAACCTTAAAAATATATAAATGTAACGTCAATCGCCGTCTTCTGTCCCCTTGAGTCTTGTTATTTTTTATTATCCTCAGCAACATTATCTCTGAGTAACCCTACTTGAGACTTAGTGACTTTATCGCCTTGCTTGTGACAAAATGTTTTAGAAAAATATCTAAAAGAAAGGGATTAAATTATTTAAATTAATAACATATTTTTGCATATTAATTAGTGGAAGAAATTTGCATTTCTAGAACAAATGCCAACGCAAGTCAGAAGATGCAAATTGATCTGCACTTGAAAGTGTACATGCACTAGATGTAGTTTCGCTCGACGTTGTAAATTGCTAAAAAAAACCCCAAAAAAACAACAAAAAAACAAAGCATTAATCTAAAAACTCGAATCATGTTCTTAAATAGCCTCGTCAGATCGCGACTTGCATATAGATGCCTTCCATGGCGCCAAATCCGTTCAGAAATATCTAAACTGTGTACAACCGTATCTGTGTATATTTCTGAGATGAGGTATTATGTACATTATTATTAAGGAATCAGCACATATGCTCGGCCACAAAGATCTCCTGAGCCGACCAAGCATAGAAATGAATACCATATGGGAACCAGTAATAAGGAGTGCCATAGAAAAGCGATAATAACAACGAAAATTGCAATATGGGCTCCGGTAAAAACATGGAATATAAGCAAAAAATCGCTGGTAAAAATGATTGCTGAAGACATTAGGTTTATAATACCCAGAAATTCACACAGAGATGTCCTCAAAGACACATGGCACAGTGGATAAAGGCGTTTGTTAGATCCAGTGACAGGGCTCAAAGAGTTGTGAGTTTAATACCGGGTTAAGGCAGTGGAGAACTCGGAGAGGGCAATTAACAAGAGATAACTGATAACTGACATCCATTAGACATGGTACGTGGAACTAGAACAGTCTATCGCAGCGAGCGAAATAAAGGGTTCAGTTCGACAATCCAACCACCTGAAGAAGGCCGGAGTGTACAACGGCCGAAACGTTGTGATAAATATGGCAACAAAGATGAGGACAATAGTCCGAATAATGTAAATAGTGTGTACAACTGCTTTCTCAGATCAGTGGTTGATATGACTTTGAGTGAGTTTAATCCCGGGGGTCTTGGTGAAGATAACCCTTCTTCGAACCTTGCGGACTGGCGCTACAGAATCGCAAACAAAGAGCTGTACCAATTAACACAAACCATATCGCTTGAGGATTTGCTACAGCAACAAGAGCTAAAATAGATATCAGATGTAACTCGAAATGAAAACAATGACATAATCAAGATGTTGACAATACACGTTACTTCAAACAAATGGTAAAGAAGGAAATCCCAATCAATACTAGAATGAGCCCTAACATCTAGTGGACGCGAGAAATCTATCTTCCTGAAAAATTGTTTTAAGAGAATTATTTTATAAATATCAATTGACAATGGCATTGGCTGCTCAGTAAATGTATGTTGTATGTTTCATTATAAGGAGACTCTTAATATTAACGACTATATCGACAGCTTAAAACCAATCTAAACATATGGCTGGCTGTAAAAGGAAAACGTAAGTGAAGACGTCGAAAGATGTCGTGATCAATATCGTAGTAGAAATTTCAAAACGGTATGATTTGAAAATTAAAAAAATATCATAACAAAACAAATGAAACAAAAATGGACAAAAACAGAAATTAATGTTTGGGATAGAATAGGAAGAAATGAAATAGGTTTTGCAGAGACAAAAATACGCTGTTATTGTGGTCTTTATAGCATTTCATCTGACATAGATATTAGTAACATATTACGTTCGCAGTGTCATATATATGTATATATATATATATATATATATATATATATATATATATATATATATATATAACATTGCGAGAGTAATACAGTAATGTTACTAATATAATATAATACAAATATATATATGTGTGTGTGTGTGTGTGTGTATTTAGGCAGCAATCCTTCTTTCATGCACATTTCATTGAATATGACAGACAAGGTTCTTTGATTTAGCTTTTTATACAATTTCTCATGTAATCCAATAATTTGTTTTCTTTTCAGATGATAAATTATATAAAAATTGTCCGAATATTGTTTTTTTTTTGTCCGAGCGCTTTCGGCTATACATTTAGCCATTTCTATTTATATAAATACATACATGCAACAAACTATTTTTTATTTAACAGTTAAAATATTTCAACCTTGAAAATGGCTAAATGTATATTAGATCACATGAGAAATTGTATAAAAACTAAATCAAAGCACCTTGTCTGTCAAATTCAATCAAATATGCATATATATATATATATATATATATATATATATATATATATATATATATATGTGTGTGTGTGTGTATCAGTATGGGTTTGTCGACCGCAGCAAGGCTGGGCTAGTATCGCACTTAAGAAAGTGAAATATGTCTTTCCCTTACCTGATTTTCACCACAATAGCCCCTGCTAGCATGTATAAGTGTGAAACGAAGGGCACCATCCACTGCTGATCCTCATTTATCGTTCACGATAGGAGAGTTCACTATATATATATATATATATATATATATATATATATATATATATATATATATATATATATAGTTGTATATTTAGGCAACAATCCTTCGTTTATGCATGTTTCATTAAAAACGATAGACAAGGTACTACGGTTGAGCTTTTTATTTAATTTTTCTTGAACAAGAGCTTTCTTTTCTGGACAAAGAGTGTGTAAAAACTGTCCAAATGTTTTATATTTCCGAGCGCTAGTAGAAAACACAAATATATTAACTGCATCCACCCGTAAAAAAAGAATAAAAATAATGGAAGCTTTAATAATAAAAAAAGAAAAGGCCAACTCTTAACAATATTAACTACAAACAAAGCCACAACGTGCTAACCGTATTTGGAAATTAAAACACCACTACTACACACTAAGGCATACACATAATACACACACTCAATTAAGCTGAAAAATCGAATCATCCTTGATAATGGCTAAAGGTATAGCCGAAAGCGCTCGGAAATATAAAACATTTGGACAGTTTTTACACACTCTTTGTCCAGAAAAGAAAGCTCTTGTTCGAACACAAGAAAAATTAAATAAAAAGCTCAACCGTAGTACCTTGTCTGTCGTTTTTAAAAAGGGTTCTGTATTGACAACTACCAAAATGCAAGCGTTCAGTTGGACGTCCACTCTTACTCTATATAGACAAATTAAAAGACAACTTGAAATGTCTCAACTTTGATCTGAAAACCTGGGAAGTCTAAAAGTAGTAGTGTGAGACATGTTTCAGTAACTTAAAGAGTTTCGAAGGCAGTAGACTGAAGCACCGTGTTCGGCTTTGTCAAGCTCTGAAGCAGAGACGCCATCAAAATCCTGCTTTAACAAATTCCATCTGTCATTTCGGCTTTGTCTCCCGCAGCAAAGCTGGGCTGGTATCACATTTAAGAAAGCACAAATGAAATATATCTCACCCTTACATGATTTTCTCCACAATTGCCCCTGCTAGCATGCATAAATGTGAAACGAAGGGCACCATCCAATGCTGATCCTCATTTATCGTTCACGGTAGGAGAGGCCACCATATATATATATATATATATATATATATATATATATATATATACATGAGGTCGGTCTGAAAAGTAATGGGACTTAACCGTTCTTCTGTGTGATAGAGATTGTCCGCAGTGAGTTCTTGCCACACGTCCAGATGATCAATCAGTAAGATTATAAAGAGATCATACGGAGTTTGCTTCGGTAAATGCGCGAGAAGAGACGAGAGTTGTAGCAAGACAAATCGTGGCTGGTTTACCACGACAATGCCCCTGCTCACAACGCCCTGAGCATCCGGCAGTTCCAGGCCGATTAGAACATCGCCGTACTGGTACAACTTCCATATTCAACTGATCTTGCTCCGTGTGAATTTCTTCTTTTCCCCAAGCTCAAAGGTATCATTAAGGGGATACGTTTTATACGCGTGGGTTTCATCACTGTGAAGAATACTTCAAGCAGTACATAGAAGAACGGCAGAGAAGTATGGGAAATTGCATTAGACCCGAGGTAGGTACTTTGAAGGGGGAACTATGTACTTTGTTGTTTAGAATTTAAATAAATTGTTTGTGACACCAGACCCGTTAAATTTCATATATATATATATATATATATATATATATATATATATATATATATATATATATATATATATATATATATATATGTTCTAGTTCGCCCTGCGTTAGCGAGAACTATAAACAAATCCCATTGCCAAACGCTCAAAAGTAAGAAATTCTAAGAATTTTTTTCGTCGCAGTTAAAAAGGGAAAAAAAAGAAATTTTCTTAAAAAATATTGTTTACCATGAAATTATTAAACCGCAAAGTAGGGGTTTTGTCAAAGTATTTTCCAAACAAATCAGCTTATTCAAATTTCATCGATTGTTTTGCGAAATTGAACGAGACGTAGAGTTTGTATATCTCAAGAAAAAAATGTTAGCGATAACTTCAGCAATACGAAATACTGTGAGGATTTCAACACACGTCATCGTGTAGCGGACCCCCTGGAGGAGGGGGCTCTATACGAAAGCACGACCCGAGCGCCCCCGTATTGTAAGTGATGAGGTCACAAAAGGCTCGCTAACGTTTTTCGAATTAAAGACGTGAAATCTGACAAGGTGAGACAAAATGAACAACAGAACGAGGATATATATGATTAATGCTAAGTTTATTTATAAAGGAGAGGCCGTGGGGTATATTGGCCTGGTAATCAAGGTAATGGTGGTCGGACTGGTCGTGTCGATGGTTAGACTGGTCGTGTCGTCGGTTGGAGTTGAGGTGCAGACGTTCCAGTCGTGTCGACGGTTGGACGTTGAGGTCGACGACGGGATGCTGAGGTGCGTTCGTTTCGGTCGTGTCGACGGTTGGACGTTGAGGTCGACGACAGGATGCTGAAGTGCGTTCGTTCTGGTCGTGTCGACGGCTGGACGTTGAGGTCGACGACGGGATGCTGAAGTGCGTTCGTTCTGGTCGTGTCGACGGTTGGACGTTGAGGTCGACGACGGGATGCTGAAGTGCGTTCGTTCTGGTCGTGTCGACGGTTGGACGTTGAGGTCGACGACAGGATGCTGAAGTGCGTTCGTTCTGGTCGTGTCGACGGTTGGACGTTGAGGTCGACGACAGGATGCTGAAGTGCGTTCGTTCTGGTCGTGTCGATGGTTGGACGTTGAGGTCGACGACGGGATGCTGAGGTGCGTTCGTTCCGGTCGTGTCGACGGTTGGACGTTGCAGTGCAGGCATTGCTGGTCGAGGTCGGTGTCGGAACCTTGTTCCAAAAAATTCTAGTACTTTATGCCACCCACATCATTAAATTTATTTATAAATTGATCTGTATGTTTTATGGCTTATCAACCCTTTGCAGATGATTTCAAGCCAGAAAATATTTATAGATTATAAAAATTTTGGTGATAATAATAATGATTTACTGATACAAGACAAATGAATTAACCCATAGCTAGGGGAGAAGAGGTAGATTCTTACCTTTCCCAGGTTAAGTATATTGCATGTAGGTCAATATAACAAACCTTACTGAAATTGGAACTCGTCTCTCTGATTCTCTAATTCTGAGCTAGTATCCATTACACCAGCCGCACATCCAAGCTTCATATATTTCGTTTAGTATTTCAGTAATATTGTCGATCTCGAAATTGTCTATGGCCGACAGCAATGGAAAAAACATTTTGATGTATTTAAATCTATCGTATTCGTAAGATAATGTACCTTCGACCTAGCCTTTTATTGTTTTCCGTGAAAGTCAATGAAAGACATCGGGAAGAGTTATTTACTGATTAAGATAAAATATCTGGCACGTTGGAATTATGAAATCAATTCAAAGATGGCAGAAGATAGTCGAACCAACGGTCATATGTTGATCTATAAATCTTGACATTATTAAAAAAAATACTTATTAAACTGAACGAGCATTTTACATTACCCAAATGATACAGGCTGAAGCAAAAGTCGCGGGTCATAGGTCAAAGATATCCTGTTGAGTGGTCACCGAGGTTACCAGACTTCACACTCTTGGATTTTTTTCTTCTGTGGGCTCATTTGAAATCAGTTGTTTATCAGATGCGCCCAAGAAATATTGAGGAACTTAAAGAAAGAATTAAATATGACTGCAGTAAAATGACAGGAAACACCCCGACGTGTTAATGAAACATGCAGGCACAGAATTTAAATATCTTCTGAAAAAGGAGGAGGAAGATGAGGACATTTTGAACAGCACATATAACGAGTAAATAACTAGTAAATCAAATTTTCATGTGTAATTAGACTTTTAATAAATTATCCCTATGGTGCGCGGCTTTTGTTGAATAGCAGCTCGGATTGAGGAATCAGAGAGCCGAGATCGAATTCCAGTCGAGTTCATTACATTACCTTACGTGCTTGTACCCTTGGTAGAGGTATAAAACCATCTTTGCTGTCCCATCCCCACCAGTTATGGATAATTAGCAGGAAGGACTGGGTCCTATAGCCTTGAGTCGTAACTGGTCTAAGAGAAAGAAAAACTCTGAATTCAAAATCAGCTTGGGAAGGGTTTGGCTCCGTCAGGCTGTTTTTTTTTAAATCAGTTCACCCCAAGCAAGGTGATACAGATGCAAGGGGTTACTTGGAGTTAGAGAGAATTAAAACGACTTTATAAGAAACCAGAAATCCAGTCCTAAACTGGAAACAAGGGATAAACCTCTACTCCTGTTCAAAAGACCAGGGAGGAGAGTCGCAGGAGATACCGCTAGGGCTGCAGTACATATGATGCCTCCACGGGTTACGGGATCATGATGATGACGAATATATAATTATTAGAGTGAGTGTGTGTGTAACGTAACGGCTATCGGTGCGGAACATGGAATTAGCGACCCGAGTTCAAATCCAGTCCTAGTTTGTTGCATTCACTTCAATAAAAAAAGGCATGACTCCATTTCTTCTTCTACCCAGCTATGGGTTAAATAGTAGAGTAGACTGTGTTCTCTAGCCTTGGGTAGTATGCAATGTAAGAAAAAGAACTAATATGAGAAGTCAACGGGAAACTACTCCACTATCTTTCCCAAGAAGTATTACGCATAAAGAAAAAAGGAATATATGGAAAGTCATACATTTTGGAAGGGACATAGCGTAGAAAAAGAGGAATTCATTCTTTAATAATGTGAGGTTAGTCTGGCATAAGGCTACAATCATAGGGCACAATCTGAGGAGTAAATTCACTACACGAGTAATGGTCTGCTAGACCGCTTGCTAACTACTGTATCACGCTTAGGTGCGTTTGGCACTTGGGAATTTAACTGAAGCGTATGCTTTTCAATGCAAAGTCTTAAATAGTAAGCTATAACCTTAGGGTTTTACTGAAACTTGTTGTATATCGAGATGTCTTTAAAAGGGGTTTCTATATAGGTATTTTTTTTCTTTTTCTTTCTTTGCAATGTTATTTTTGACTCGCCCTTTTGCGCCATTTTCTGCCCCATTGTTTCTTCTGTTGGGGAAGGAAAAAGTAAGATACAATCTGTATGTAACTGCGGCTGGTCGTTTTATTTTGAAGCGAAACGCTACTCTTATATGTGCCGTGGCTTTTTTTTTATATGTATTTTATTTTTATTCACTTATTTATTTTACTTTATTTCTTTTTTCGCGGGTGTAAAGGACTTGGATGGGTAACGACGACAAAGTATGGCAGAATGAGGAAAAAGAAAATAGGGTTATGATATTATCTTTCGCGACGCATGCGCGTGTTTTTCGCCTCTTAGCAGCAAGGTTGAGGATGGGTGGGGCGCTCATATATACCCCCCTTGACGCCCACCTTCCCAACACCTGCCACCGACTTTGCAGCGATGGCGAGGTTCCTCCAAGGGATAACGTTTGCTATTATCTAGTCAAAGGTGTATAGATTATTCAATGATACAACGTGATTCTAATTGACGCGCACTTCCATATCAAATGGTTTATGAACTTGGCTGCGAGGTACGACACATTGAAGAAACAGATGTAGCCACCTTTGTTACGTTTTGTGTGCGCGTTTTTGTTTTTGTTTTTTTACTCGAAGTTTATATTTTTTCCTCTTTCTGTATCGTTTATTGCTCCCTTCACTTAATAATAATAACTCCCCGAAAACCTATCTTGCAAACATTTTTATTAACAAATTTATTTATAAGTAAGGGGGTACAAATGAAAAGATTTGAATTTGACAACTTTTTCCATTTCACTGAAACAGATATTAAACACTTCTACCGTCCCTTCTTTCTTTCTTTCTTTTTTTCTTTCTTTCTTTCTTTTTTTTCTTTATTTCTTTATTTATTTCTTTCTTTCTTTTTCTCACTGAAACTAAGTAGCGCTTCTGATATGTCAAATCCGTGTTTTCACGCGGTCAAAACGGAATAGTCCATCATTTATGAAATATTAGCAGGACATAACGGCCATACAAACTAACGAAAGAACTATTTTGTTTGATTTCGTTTAGCGGCATATCAACACATCTATGGGTTATTTAATGCCAAAATCTCAATATTTTGAACTTAATTTTATCGCTTCAACTACAGATATGTAGCTATTGATGGAAGTTCTGCTAGAAATAGTTACTGTTGATCATTTTTTTTTAATATAAAAAGGTGTTGTTCGTATTTTTACTATAATTTTTGTATACTTTCATAGTATTTTGCCCATAGCTGGGACCCTAACAACTACTACCACCCTGGGTAACGGTGAACCTGGAAACAACAGCAATTAAGAGATGGTTCGACGCTCCTCAAAACTTCCACTCTTCCTTGCTATCGGTTGTAGCTTATCATCATACCCTGAACTAAAAATTATGATTGGTTGGTTGTCTGGTTTTGTTTATCGGCATATCAACATCTCTATGGGTTATTTAATGCCAAAATTTCAGTATTTTGAAAACAATCTTATGGTTTCAACTACCGATACAATGTATTGTTGTTTATTCCGCTATAAATAATTATTGTTGCCAATTTTTCTAATATAAAAAATGGTGTTGTCCGTAATTTTATTATAAAAATGTATTTTTATACTTTCATTGTCTTTTCTTTTTATTTGTGAGTTCACTTTTTACCCATAGCTGGGAACGCCCTAACAGGTGCTACCATCCCGGGTTAGGGTGGATCTGGGAACACCAGCAATTAAGAGGTGGTTCCACACTACTCAAAACCTCCAATCTCCCGAGCATAGGTCTTGCTGCCGGATGTAGTTTATCGTTATACCCGAGACAAACTAACGAAGGGAGGGGGACAATAATAATAATAATAATAATAATCATTTAGTGTCTGGTCGAAGAGGCACGTGGAGTAATGGATAGCGACTCGGATTGAGGAATCGGATAGTTCGAGTTCGAATTCCAGTCGAATCCATTACGTGCTAATACATTTGGGAAAGGTATGAACCCCCCAGCTATGGGTAAATATAAGAACAGACCGGGTTCGATAGCCTTGGATGGCAACTGGTCTACCGCAGAAAGGAATGGCAACCTACTGCGGGGAAAAAACTACCTTGTCAGTCATATACCAAAAAAATAAATGATCACCTAAGCGTGTATCACGCATGGCACATAACTGACTGACTGTCAAATCTTGTCACCAAAGATATACAGAGATCGACATGACATGATTGGACAGTAACATTACTCTTGCATCTCGCTTCATACCACGTTTTATTGTACTTCCACCTCATTTCACTTCACTAAAGCCATCTCATTCACTTTCACTCCATGTAAACCCCTTTGCGTCGCCCTAATAAATATTAAAAACTTGATCAATATGAAGGATTTTTGAAAGTTAAAAGGATTAAAATGCTGCTAATTTAAATTATATATAAGGTTTTTGTGTTTAAAACTTTAACCCGCATTTTATTTTAAAATTACATCATGTATTTTCTTAATGTCAAAAATTACTTTGCCCCCTCATAATTTCACGGTAAATTCTGAAACGTACTCACCTCAAGTTTTCACACAAAAATAAATGTTTCAGTGCATAAAAATTTACTCTGCCTCAATTTTTTTTATACTAAAAAATACTAAATTTGAATTCACTTGATAGAATCGTCCATATTTTCTACTCACCCCCGTGATAAAATACACTCTTCCATCAAAATTAGTTTTAACCAATCAACAACTCACATTGCAAATCTTGATTTTTTTATTGGTCGAGACGACACCAAAATGTGTAACAATTGTCGAAAACCTATTTTCGCGCCAAGTTCACTGGAGTCTACTTTGGATTTCCGAAACAAATAAAAAGGACCATTTCGACCCAATTCACCAGTCAGTCACTTAGCTTCAGAGAGATACCACACGGATCTACGCGTGTTACTATTTTGACTAAAAAAACTTTTCGCGCGTCAACTGCTGACTCAAACACCAACATTATTCTCTCAAAATTCACTTACAACTTTCTAAGAAAAGTGTTCTTACACAATACTAAGATAGAAATTGTATTTAACAAAGGATAAATTCAGAACAATCCAAGGTAAACAACTCTAGAAAATTAAGACATTTATACTCTACTTTAAACACGCACACAAACTACACAAATTTCTGTATAAGTAATATTTTCCATTTTACTCTATTTGACCAGTTCTTTAACACTGGAACAATTTTGAACTGTAAATCAATTTATACATGGTCAATTCTTGCATTATCAAATCAAAAGTTTTCAAATTGTATATTAATTGTATATAAATGTCTGTTGTTTTTATTGAAACCTAAATTACCGTTGTTTCTTATTCAATTGCCTTGTGATTGATTCGTTTTGAATGCCTACATTCTACATTGTTGTGGATTAATATGGTGAACATGCCCGTAAACGAACCATCTTAATATAAAAACCTTCTGATAAATTCAAACTCATAGCAATCCCAACAAACTTATCTCGATAATCGACTTTTTTTTCTCTGTTCTTTCTCAAGGAATTGAAATCTCTATAACTCTCACCGAATACGACTTGAACATCAGGCAAATGCATTGGGTTTTAAACACTAAAACCATTGATTTAGTTTTAAATCATTCCTTTTTTAAAAAAATCATTTCACCCTAAGCAGCGGCGATAATGGGACTAGGAAGCAGGAGTTTACATGAAGTGAAAGAATAAAAAGACTTTAGCGAAGAGAAGTGAAGAAAGGAAAATAAAGATGCAGGACTCAGAAAGACAGAAAAATGGCGATTGACGTTGCATTTAAATTTTTTAAGATAGTGAAGCGAGAAATCGGAAGAAGTGCGAGAAATCGGAAGAAGTGCGAGAAAAGAAACTTTTGGAATAGAACTGACGGTTGCAACGAGCTAGTTCAATATCTGTCTATATTTCTGAGATGAGCTATTATGTACACTATTTACATTATTCGGACTATTGTCCTCATCTTTGTCGCTATATTTATTACAACGTTTCGGCCGTTGTACGCTCCGGCCTTCTTCAGACGGTTGGAATGTCGAACTGAACCCTTATTATGGGTCCTGTCACTGGATCTAACCAACAGTGGATAAAGGCGTTGGTTAGATCCAGTGACGAGACCCAAATATTTGTCAGTTCAATACCTGGTTAAGGCAGTGGAGAACTTGGAGAGGGGAATTAACAGGAGATGACTGATAACTGACATCCATTAAACATGGCACGTAGAACTAGAATAGTCTACCCCAGTGAGCGAAATAAATGGTTCAGTTCGACATTCCAACCACCTGAAGAAGGCCGGAGCGTACAACGGACGAAACGTTGTAATAAATATGGCGACAAAGATGAGGACAATAGTCTGAATAATGTAGTGTTGAATGTTGATGTAATAATCTAAGAGCTTCTATGTGCCATGTCTTTTACAAAAGAAATGACGGTTGCATCTAGCTAGTACAGCAGTAAAAAGGTGAGACCTAGTTGTCAATTACATAACTTCTTTGCATCTTGTCAAGAATCTCGAGATATATAGGAGCAACAGAGCAAATATGGCAGCGGTATTAATAGCATTTAGAATGTTAACCTTCAAAATTCATCTAGAGCGATCAAATTTTAATGTCTATTGAATCTGCGTGAGACGACGCAAAAGTGAAATATGCTTTGAAGATAGATCAATACTGTAGAGCGTCTCATCCTGAAAAATGCTATGAACTAATCATAGAAGACCATAATGTCAATATTCTTCGGGGATTTCCAATTCACATTGACAAACATATAAAAGCCAACAGAACACAATTATTAAAATTATTTTTTATTTACAAAAAAAATTGCCTTCTCATAAATATGCCATTGTCTTTAGAAAACATATCCGTTAAAGAATATAATAAAGTAATTAAAAAAAAACTGTCTATATTTCTGGCCGAGTGGTTAGAACGTTCGCATTCTGACCATGACCCCAGGTTCGAATCTCACCATGGTCGATTTGTCAAGAAAGTGACTTCTTGATGTTATCGGACTCGAGGAGTCAATCCCAGCGTGCGGCACTTTTGGAAAGTGCCTGAAAACCACACCACGGGTTGACCTAAACCTTTTGAGCGAAATTGGGCTAGATATGGGTAGACGGAACCCAATATTCCATCAATAGCTGTGCTAGCACGAAGTCACAAGTCATCGTGGCCGAGGGTTTGAGGTGCTGGCCTTGTTCAAATTGTTGATCATTCTAGATAACACGCTCTTTCCCAGAAATTGTAACTACGGTTTGTTCAGCATAGTTGCAGTATAAACCACATGTGGGCTATGTGGGTGTTGAATAAACACAAATGTGCCTGAGCAAGCGTCTGCAATAGGGATTGGCTAGCTACCCAAGTAGACGGGTATCCTCGAATATGAGTGGCCAGCTATACATACATACATACATACATACGTACATATAAATACATATTTCTGAGGTACTGTAACTATTTACACTATTCGTATTGTTTGGTTTATTTCCTCATCTTTATTTTAATATTCACGACGTTTAGACCGTTGTACGCCCCGGTCTTCTTCAGGTGATATACATTGGGATTTCGAACCAAACCCTTTATTTCGTCCACCGAGTTAGATTGTTCTAGTTCCACGTGACATGCCTTTTCTGGATGTCTTAGTTATCTCCCTTTTGTAACTCAACTCTCCGAGGTTTTTGTTCACCTCTGCTGTGGCCAATTATTGAACACACCAGTCGCTAGATTACTTCGAGCAACGCTTTTATCCACTGGGCCACTTGTGGAGATATGGCCCAGTGGATAAAATCAGTCCGAACCAATCATAGAAATTTGGGATTCATTATTCTTTGCGACTTTTCCATTTATACTAACAGTCACGACGCTAGGGTTATTGGCGCTCCGGGCAAGCTCAACTTCGGCTCCCTTACAAGTATAATTTTTTAATATTTTCACAAGGGGAAAAACTGAAAATTCCGAATAACGAGTTTATTACAATGTACAACTTAATACAAGCTAAAGGAAACATTCATTATCTAACTTATGCCATTTTTCTAGCCTTTAGATCTGCAAATCTTTCTATTGCACTTTCTACATCTATATTCTCTACAAGATCATTTTCTATTGACAAAACAACAAAAGAATTTAATCTGTCTTCAGTCATAGACGACCGCAGTATGTTTTGGAAGATTCCAAACTCATGACATAGAGAAATAATGGCACCCTCGGCCTTTTGGGCGCCCTGGGCGTCAGCCCGAGTTGCCAGTACCTTAAGCCGGTCCTGCTAACATACATATAAAATCTAATAGACCAGACATTGTAATTAATGACTATAAAAATGCCTTAACGTAAATATGAAAGTGACATCAGACAAGGCCGAAAGTAAGAGGCACCCAGTGAGGATCGAACTCACTACTCAGTCGTAATTGTTCTAGCGAGAGAAGCTTGCTAACCATTACACCACCTCGAGGTGCCCACATCAGATAAGAATATATCTGTTAACGAATATGACCAAAATAATAAATGCTGAAATTGTTTACAAGGGATTAAAAAAAATGCACACAAAAAGATTTTGACATAAAATTCTGGGAATGAAAAAAAAAACAGTGCGTCTTATACACCGAACAATACGGTAATAACCATGTGTCAGGCCACGGAAATATTGATCCATTCTCGAGAACATCTGTATGTAATTTCTAAGGAATTAATGGATTTATTTTTAATCCGTCACTTTTATTACTTCAAACGATACTAATACTGGATAGTGGCGACTCGTAACTGAAATCGCAATAAAGCAAGTGCGCACTCCTGTAGGAATCGAACCTGCGTCGGAGAAACCAAAAATAGGGCCTTGCTAGAGTGTGACGCTCTCTGTAGTCGAGTGGTTAAGCACGACGGATCAAACGGTTCGTACTCTGTCGGAGAGCCCATTTTCTAGATGGGCGACAGCTTGGGAATACCAGGTGTTGTAAGATTGTATGTGCGGGTGATGTAATAGAGAACGGCTTGGAATTTGAAATTGGAGAGCCGAGTTCCAATTCCAGTTTCTTTTCTCGCTCTTCTTGCTCGTGGGACTCTCTTCTGGCTCCATGCTTCCCAGCCAACTTTAATCTGCAAAAATTTAAATGAAATGTCAATCGCTACATGCTGTCCTCCTCGTTACTCTTCCTCTGTTCTCGCTCCTTAGCAATGCTACTGTTTCTAACTCTTCCACAGCCCGTAAACCCTTGCGTCTCTGTGGCTTTATTGCCTTGCTTGGGGTTTACGCGATTTTTAAAAAAAAGTCAGGTTTATTATATTCATTTACGTGCAAATACCATTCGGAAAAGTATGAATTCAACTTTTCTCCCCCCAGCTATGGGTTAATTAGTAGGACTTGTATTAGTAAATCATTATTATCATTATTATTTCCAAATTCATACAATCTAAAAATATTCCCTGCCTTTAAATAACTTATATAATATTCTTCATCTTTCTTTAATGTGCCGTTTCCCTTCAGGATGGAGGCGATCATGGCCATCCACATCTTCCTGTCCATTGTAGCTCTTAATAAGTTTTGTCTTTTTGTTATTTTTTCCCACACCCTGTTCTGCCATCAATTTGCTCAGGCCCATCAAGTATGTTACGTGCTGCTTTTCTCTGTCCACCATTCCCCCAATCTGTCCCGTGAGTATCAAGTTTTCCAAGCCCTACTTTCTCATTACGTACCCGAGAAACCTTAACTTCCTCTTCCTGATGTTAAGTGTTTTTCCTCTTTTTTCCCATTCTATCCAAAACCTCGTTGCTGTTCACATTTTCGGCCTACGTTATCCTCAGCATCTTTCTGTAGAATCACATTTCTGTTGCTTCGGGTCTCTTCTTTATCTCTGAGGAGATTGTCCAGCATATGCTGCCATAGAGAGGGACATATATCACGTAACAGTTCAGTACTTTCTTTGTTTCTAATGAAATTTTCCTGTCTCTTAATACTCTGCTTAGCTTTTGGAATGCATCTTTGGCCATCCCAATACATCTTCTGGTCTCAGTGCCGCATTTTCCGTCCCCTGTTAGAACACTTCCCGGATATTTAAATTTCTGTACCTGATTGATTTTAGTATCCCCGATATGAAATGTGCATTTTGGACTCATCCTTTTGCTGATAACCATGCATTCTGTCTTATTCTGTTTATACTTATTCCTTTCTTTTCGCTTTCCTTCCTTACCTTCTGTAGGAACTTTTGTAGTTTCCTTTCCGTGTCTGCTTATATTGTTAAGATTGTAGCCTACAATAATGAATCCTGGTAGAACTTCTAAATATCTCAAAATTGCCTCGCTGTATAGCTTGAATAAATCCGGTATAAAATATTGATAATTCGTAAAAAATCAAATCAATCAATCGTGATCATCTCTGTATATATCTTATAAAATGTATTTCCATAGGTGCCAAACTTTCTTAAGCTTGGTAAAATCTCTGAATATCTTGCTATAAATCTTGTGCATGTTCCAAAACAATTATGTATAACTGCATGTTCTGTTCGTATGCATCCGAGTCAGCCATATTGCTAGAGATGTTTTATTACTTTTTTTTTCAGTCTCATTTCTGCCATTTATATCAACCATCTTACACGATGGCAACCAATTTCGAGATGCGTCTTTTTATTCGTATCGCCTTTGGCAACGTACAGATTCCAAATGAATAGCCATTGTATTTTTTCGCACTTACTTTTTCTTTTTCCCTCTCCATTTCAATTTATTCGTCTTCTCTTTCTCGCGTCTTTTTATGCCCCCCTCACACCACGTCTTCCCACTTTTACGTTTTCTTTCTCCCACTTTTTCTCGTCTTTTCTCCTTTCTCGTTTTTTACCCTTTCCTTCACTCACTTTCTCACGAATTCTTTCTCACAAATTTCCCCCATCTTTTTACGTTTTCCTTCTCTCATTTTTCTCCTGGTTTTACGCTTTCTTTCTTTCTCCCCTTTTTTCCTCGTCTTTCTAAGATTTCTTTTTCCACCATTTACGCTTTTTTCACGTTTTCTTTCTCCTCTCATTCTATATTTTCCTTCTATCCTTTTCTCCTGCGTTCTCTCTCTCTCTCTCTCTCTCTCTCTCTCTCTCTCTCGAAGAAGAAGAAGAAGAAGAAGAAGAAGAAGATTGAAAATAATTTGTGAAAATCAGAGAAGAAAAAAGAAATCAAAGGGAAAGACATACGAATTCTTTATACAAGAAAAAAATGTAGAAGAAATCTGAAAGCATTTTCTCTCATCTTTTTACGCTTTCTTTCTCTCCTCTCACTTTGCCTTCCTTTTTAAGTTTTCTTCCCCCAAAATGTTTTCACGCTTTCTTTTTTCCTATCTTACTACATTTTCCTTCTGCCTTTTCTCTCATTTTTTACGCTTTCCTTCTCTCCTCTCACTTTGCCTTCCTTTTTACGTTTTCTTCCTCCAAAATGTTTTCACGCTTTCTTTTTTCCTATCTTACTACATTTTCCTTCTGCCTTTTCTCTCATTTTTTACGCTTTTCTTCTTTCCCGTCACCCTGCCTTTTTACTCTTTGCTTCCCCCCATTTCTCCCGTATTTTTATGCTTTCCTTCCAACCCTTCCCTCTCCCTTTAGGCCGATTTATTTCGCATCACCACATTTTTTTCCCTTTTCGTTTCATGTTATTATTGATATTTCTCATAAATAGAATATATTTAAATGTTTTTGCCTTTATTTAGTGATTCCGGTTTGGCTTTTTCTCCAATTTTTATCTTCTTATTATTTAATATTTTTATATCCATTTTTTAAAGGATTATTTATTCTTTATTGGTAAAAGATGAAAAACGCCTTATTCTTCTTGTTTAATTGTCTTATAATAGTGGTGAGAGCTGGAGGTGTAACACTTTTATACTCTGCCTTTTTATCCGTTTTTGCTTTCAAATATTTTCCTGTTCTTTAATTCTCTAAAGAAATACTAACATAAATGATGGGTTATTGCACGTTTTTATCGTTTCGTTTCTTTTTCTTTATACGGTTTTACCATTCACCGCCTATTCCTTCCCTACCCACCCATCGTTTTCTTTTTCGTTTCTTTTTTTCTGTTTTTCCTCGTTTTTCTTTTCATTTTCATCGTTTTTCTTTTCTTTTTCTTAGTTTTTCTCTTTACTTTTATTTGTTTTCACTTCAATCTTTCCCTTTTCCCCTTTGTTCTTTGCTTTTCTCCTTTTTTCTTTGCTTTTCTTTTTTATTTCTTCTTCGTTATTTTACATTCTTTTTCTCCTTTACATTTTTACCATTTTCTTTTCTTTTTCTTGCTTTTTAATTCTTCTTATTTATCTTTACTCTTTCCCTTCTCCTTTTTTCTTTGCTTTTCTCCTTTTTTCTTTGCTTTTCTCCTTTTTTCTTTGTCTTTCACCTTTTCCTTTTTTTTTGCAATTTTCCTTTCTTTTTCCTGTTTTTTCTCTCTTTCTTCCCTCCACCCACTTTTCTTGTTTCTTTGTTTTTTCTTTTTCGTTACATTTTCTTACTTTCATTTTTAGTTTTTCTCTCTCTTTTTTCTATCATCCTTTCTTTTGTTCTATCCTAACTTGTTCCCGTTTTTCTTTCTTTTTCTTTTTTCTCGCTCTCGTTTTCCTTTCCTTATTTTTTAGTTCTTCTTCCCCTTTCTCTTTCACTTTTCTCGTTTTTATTTGCTTTTCATTTTCTTCTTATATTTCTCTTTTTCTTTTCTTTATTTCTTGTTTATTTCGTATCCCTTTGTTTTTCCTAAGTGCTTTCAGATGTCTTCCACATTTTTTTTCTTCTATAAAGAATTCGTGTCTCTTTCCCTCTGATTACTTTTTTCTTCTCTGATTTTCACAAATTATTTTCAATCTTCTTCTTCCTCTTCTTCTCATTATTATTTTAGTTTTCTTTTAATTTTATTCTTTTTCTTTCTTCCTTCTTATTTTCTTCTCTTCCTCCATTTTCTTCTGTGTTTTATCTTCTTTTTATATAACGTCTTTATTTACTGATGAGCGAATGACAAAATGGAAAACAATTCTTGCAGATATATAGTGATTTTCTAAGCGTAGCTTAGATGTGGCACAAGGCCGAAAGTATGGAGCACCCAGTGAGGGTCGAACTCACTACTCAGTCGTAATTGTTCTAGCGAGACAAGCTTGCCACCCATTACACCACGTCGAGGTGCCCTTCTTACAGATATATATGAATTCCCCTGAATTTTGTCATTCATTTTTTTAATTTTATCATTCACTTACTCACTATTAATGTGATATATGTGTGTGTGTGTGTGTGTGTGTGTGTGTGTGTGTGTGTGTGTGTGTGTGTGTATTAAAAATTGCTATATTTATAGGGGAAAAGTGCTCACTATTAGAGACAGAGCTTTTCTAGATATAGACGGTGTGGATGTCAGTTTCCCATCTCAATGAAGATCTTGGCCTGAATATTGCATTGCAGTATGAAACTGGCAGTCAGCATGCAGTGTTGATGCCTGAGTTCACATTGCATCTATCTATCTATTTTTTTATACTATTGTTCACCTATCCCAAGGCCCAAGAGCCACTCATGGTGGAGAGTTATTGAATAAGGTTGCTGGAACAGGATAAAAGGCGGGAGTGGCATGTTTATATTATGATGATATATGGGATATGTAATGGTTGACTCTAGATGAAGATTATTTAATTATAACTGTAAAAAAATTCTAAATTTTACCTAACCCATTAAATTTACATTATTAACAGAGTTATTTAAATAACTTAGAGCATAATGTTATTTTGTGATGGAGGGAGAGATATGAAAATACTGTCTGTAAATGAATTTAGTCCACGAAAACATCTGCTGAGGATGGGATGAAAACAAATTTTAAATTTAAATTTAATTAAATAAAATAAATAACCTTCATAGCCTAATTGATAAAACAGTTCCATGAACAGAAAGGCTCCCAAAGATATGAAAAAAGTGAGAGTTCAAATTTCTCCAGAGGCTTATTCTTTTATACTTATCAGAGCTTAATTTTAAAGATAAAATTTGACATCCTGATTTGCGCCCCCTTCATTTGGAACTTTTCCCTTTTCAAATTACTTTTCTCCTTTTTTCCTTCACTCCCTTCTTATGTTAATCTTCTATAAATAAACACATGTATAATTTTCCTCCCATAAATTGTGGACATTCCTTATTTCAATTTGACCGCATATATTTGGACATACCTAACTGAACACTTAACACTCATAGAATTATGACCTGGAAATTAGCAACAAAAAAGAAAGAGAAATAAGATGAAAGAAATACCTGTCAAAATTATTAATAAAAAAACAATGCCTTATCTCAGAAATGTAAGATGAATAAAATAGTTATGAGGAATAATAATTGATTCATCTAAGAAATTCATACAACTTAAAGTAATATTGCACGAAAAACCAAAAGAAATTCGCTGAAAGAAATACTGATGAAAATTAATAATAATTGACAATATTTTATTTTATAAATTCGGACAAGATTCCTACACAGCTATGTGCCATGCGTGACACAACTTAGGTGATTATGTATTGTTTGATATATGACTGATATGGCAGATTATTTTCACACAGTAGGTTGCCATTTCTTTCTGCGGTAGACCAGTGGCCATCCAAGGCTATAGAACCTGGGAGCTGGGAGGAGAAGGAGAGGATTCATACCTTTCCCAAGGGTATTAGGATGTCTGTGAATGTAATGGATTTGACTGGAAATCGAACTCAGTTCTCCGATTCCTTAATCCAAGCCGCTATCGTTTAATCCACTGTGCCTCCTACTATTAAGTGTAAAATCAAGAGAAATAAGATTAAAAAAATACAAGTCAAAAATTAGTTTTATTTGATAAATCTTCATATGAGTAATTCAGGTATTTTAAGACTATTTTGAATTGGTGCAAAATGAAGAGAAATAAGATATAACAATTAATAATAATAAATAAAAGAATTAATAATAATTTTAAAAAATACATTTTTAACATAGCTAAACATTATATTAAATTGCTAAAGGTCTGTTGGGATATTTCTTTCCATAGTAAACAATGCAGTTTCCTGTTTTTATTATTGTTAAAAAGTTTATATATTCTGCCAGTGTCTGTAACTTTTCTAATTTTACTCACATTTTTAAATGTATTTTTTAAGTGCATTTTGTTCTTTCATAGATTCCTACTTAATGATAATTAAATTAGCTTAAAATTTTATGAGGAAATAGCAGTACTCACGAATAAGCAATTAAAATTTGTATTTTCTTTGCATACAGATTTTACTTTAGGATTTTACGATACACAAAAGATGGATAACAGATCTATGCATACTTAAAGAAGAAATGTCAATGCAAAATGAAGAAAAGGATTGCCTTTCAAAATTATCTAAAAAATATAATCTTATAATCCTTAGAGTGACAAGATTAGCATAGTTAAGAGAAAAAATAAAGATGGCTAAAATTAAACACAATATACCTATCAAAGAGAATTTTTAAAAATTGTCTCTACTGATGCCCTTAAAGAGGATTTTATGAAAATAAAAAAAGATATTTAGGATATTATATACAGGAGGAGAAAGAAAATATAAAATTTGACAGGACAAAAAATTCTTTCAGGATTAATATAGGAAAGGATCAGAAACCTGTCTGAAATTTTTTGTTTAAAAAATTACAAAAATAAAAAACAAAAAAAGAGTTTCTTTTTTTTTGTAAAAAGAAACAATTAAATCTATTGATAATTCAGCTTGGGTTACTTTCACTTTCACTTTCATTTCCACTTTCACTTTCACTTTCATTTCCACTTCCACTTTCACTTTCTTTTTCATTTTAAGAAAAATTTAAATAAAAGTTCGTTTTACATCAATTGGAAACAAAATTAAAAAAAAAACAAAAGCTAGAAAAACACAAATTTATGAAGTTGCCAAAAGACATCTGCCCTCACTAATCTGTGCCATCAGTCTGGAAGGAAAGAAAAAAACAAAATAAAGTTAAAATATAGGGGCAGGGGAAGGCTTTTAAATATCTCGATAAAGTGTTTTAGGTAGAAAACTGAGAAATCAGGAAGTCAGCAAAATAGAAGTACAATTATTCAGGATTTGAAATTAGAACAAAAATAATAAGGACAAGTGACAAATTAAAAAAAAGACTAAGGAGAAAGCAATTAATGTTTACAGAATATATATGTGTGCATGAATATATATGTGTATATACATGTGCACTCACTCACATGCATGCATAAACACACTCATGTATGTGTTTCATTGAACTTGACAGAAAAATTGTATACATTTTTTATTCAGTTTTTATAGGGTTCATATAATTTATTGTTTATGAGAATGAAGAAAGTGTAGAAACTGTTTGTAATGATTATTGTCCCAAGTGCTTTCAGCTAATTCATTAGCCATTTTCGAGGGATCCATTTGTTAGTATATTATGTTTATGTTCTAAGATGCATTGTATATATGTCGTCATAATTCTACCGAAGCCTTAAGTTTACCTTCTTTGGAATTGAGTGAAAGGCACCGCAACATGGAATTACTACTACTACTACTACCATCCAGCAGTTTCTCTTGTAGATTAAATAAAGGGTTCAGTTCAAAACTTTCTGATGGTTACCCAAATTGGCAGTCACCTGAAGAAGGTACCATGGCTGAATCTTTGTAAAAATAACAACAAAAGACACTCTCTATTTTCCTTATTTTTGTGGCTTTTATCATCTTTAATGTTTGACATTGTGAAATGAAGCAGTCATTATTTCATGAATAATTCATACTATTTCCTCATTTTTGTTTCATTTTTTTTATCCTGTTTTGATGGAGATTTTCTTTCCCATTCCTCAGGTGGATATCACATCCGGACATCAGTGGCCAGAATTTTCTTTCTCATCATAGAAGAAGAATCTTTTGCCAATCCAAGTGACAAATATTCATTAGACAGTATCATTAATCTTGTGTTAATCTCTATTTTTGTATTTTATCTTCTCTTTCTTCTGTTTGCAATTATATCCAGTAAATTAGTAATAAGTTGTCACTTTTTTGAGGCTGATGTGATCAAATGATAATTAACAAGATCAACAACATTTTTATTCCTTACCAGTCATCAAATATTGATGGCCTATGTTTTTAATATATATATATATATATATATACATATATATATATTTTGAACAATAAAAATATTAAAAAATTAAAATCTTCAGACCCACTGGGTTGTATATTAATATTCCTTCGTTTTTATTATTATTTCAGCTAGATTCCTCGACTAGTTTCAGCTAACATGGCCATCATCAGGAGAAAAATAATTTTCTGCTTGCTGGTAGTGGTGAACTACAGAAATGAATGTCTTGATGGAGAAAATGAACTTTTGTCTGTAGTTTTCATTTGTTTTTTTATTTTTTTATTTTTTTTAACATGAATTTTGGTCAGTCCTTATGTTGGTAAAACAGTCTCTTTTAAGTTGTTATTTGAGATAAGAGCTGGATGGATTCATGCTGCTCTGAATTCCCTTGGTCAGTTTGGCAGTTTTATTGGTTCCTGGAAAGGGGATGTGTCTCTGTTAAGTGTGTGTGTTATTTGGTTCTTAGAGAATGAGTGAGTATGATGTGTGTAAGTGTATATATTCGTGTGGGTGTGTGTATAAGTGTCAGGCCTCAACACCTTAGTAAGCATGTCTGTCTTGTCTGGGTGAGAAATGTGGGTTGGTTTTGATTTGTGGTGTTTATATTAATACTATCTATATTGTTAAATTTATGGTTAAGCCTGGCTGGATAATGCGTTTTTAAACATTGAATCCACTTATTTTCATGGAACTCTAAAACCTTTCTAATGTTATCTGCTCTGAACTTTTCTATTCTCTCAATTATAGGGAATTTGGCATGGGTTTTAAAATTGTGTTTTTCTAGGTGGAAATGTTGTTCTACAGGTAATAATCTTTCATGGGGAGTCGACTTAATTTGATTGCGATAATTATATATATATATATATATATATATATATATATATATATATATATATATATATATTATAAATGAAATAATAATAATAAAAACGAAAGAATATTAATCTACAACCCGGTGTATCTGAAGATTTCAATTTTTTTAATAATTTTTATTGTTCAAAATATATATATATATATATATATATATATATATATATATATATATATATATATATATATATATATTTTGAATAATAAAAATGAAATATTAGATAAACAATAACATAATATAAGCAAATATTAAATTTACTACATATATACTATTTAAAAATATTAATCATAGCTAAGGATCGGAAGCTCATGAAGGATTAATATAAAGTTTATATATATATATACATTATTCCAGGATTATTTTCCAACTTTCCAAGATGATCTTTGCCCTCTCTAACCTTCTAACCTTCTGTCCTGGAATAACAAGGCCCCTCATAGGTTTCACATACAATTTCATTTTCAAGTCTTTTTTCACGGCTCTTTCGACTGTTATAGCTGAAACTCTTCTCTCGCGTGTCAAATGTCTTATGAATTGAGTTGGATCTTTTCTAATTGATCTCTTTAGCTCTAAGTTGAAATGATGATCCCTCTTCCTGTTGTGACCTCCTGATACAGTTTCTACTGTTCCCTGTTTTTTAACCTTATTCACCATTCTCTTAATGGTTTTTGAATGGACTTTGAAGATGGGAACTAGAGTATGAATGTTGGTACCATTACTGAAAGCCTGAATGATCTTTTTCCTATCACCATTGCTCAGTTGGGAAGACAGTGGAGCTGACACAAAATGATTTTAACCTGTTTTCAATGATTCTTACAACAAATGGTGTCAAGATGGATTGTTGTCTTATCTGACGACCTGGAACAAAGAAACTCAATTAGTTTAGGGTTTTTTAGATATTAAACATTTTGTGGGATGGACAATTATGCTGTTACATGATTTGGACAATTTTGCTGTTACACATGGTATGTATATGCATGTATATGTGTGTGCATATAAATACAGGTACATGCACATAAATTCAAACAATAATAAATAAAAATTTAATTATAAACCTAACCTCCTACAATTAATACTTAAAATACCACCAAACCAAATAAGAAAACAAGAGAATATTTTGGCTTATATAATCTTCAGTCTGGTTTTCTGCAGTGAGTAATCTCTGCATAATGTATATTTCGTATTGTGAAAAGTACGGACAAAACTCACAGATGTGAACAGCAACATCAAGTCCATAAATTGTGATGTAGTAAAAACATGATGAAATATGAAGAAAATATCAGCCAACAGGTTGAGATAGAAAAAAACAACATTAAAGATATTGCTTCAAATATTGTATAGTATGACATCTACAGACCACCAGATGCAATATACACTTGAGGCGGGCTGAAGATCATATCTGCTGAAATTTTTAGATAAAGCAATAAATGATAAAGATATTGCTCGAAATATTGTAGAGTGTGACAACTACAGACCACCAGATGCAAAATACAGGGCTGAAGATCATATCTGCTGAAATATTGAGATAAAACAATATAGACAAAGGTAACAGTATCTTAATTACAAGGGTCATTCAATAAATAAGGTGAATTTTTGGGGATAAGGACTTCTAATACAGATAGAAGCTTACTTTTTATTTTCAACATAGTCTCCCAGCACTGTCACACACTTTTCCCATCTGTGCACAAGCTTCCGTATTCCCTCAGCGTAAAAATCCTTGGACTAATGTCTCAGCCAGTCGCTCACAACACTTTTGACTTCATCGTCACTTTTAAACTTTGTGCCTCTCGTGAACGCTTTCAAGGGACCAAACAGGTGAAAGTCTGAAGGGGCAAGGTCTGGGCTGTAAGGCAGATGAGGGAGCAGTTCCTAGCCCAGCTCGTTGATGGTCTGCACCGTTTTGGGCTGCTGTGTGAGGCCATGCATTGTCATGATGCAAGATGACTCCTTCTGACTGATGACCCTGCGTTTGTCCCAACAGATAAGCTCAAAGTCCTTGCAATGTCATCCACTTTCACCCTTCTTTCAGACTGAATGAGGTCATTGACTGATTCGATCACCTCAGGAGACCTCACTTCTGTAGGCCTCCCAGGCCTGTCTTCATCCTCAACACTTCTCTGTCCTTCTTTAAACAATTTAGCCCACTTGTAGACATTTTTTGGCTGAAACATGTGGCACCATACACAGTTGACATTCTCCTATGAATTTCAACTGGTTTGCACCCTTCAGCAACCAAAAACTTGATAACTGACCGCTGTTCAATCCTGGAGCATGCTTCTTGGTCGGTCATCTTTGTTAATTGCCAAAACTCTCAAAGTTTTTTTTTAATCTGCAAAAGAAATTAAATCCATGTGAAAAAGAAGTAAAAAAAAAAGAAAAGAAAAGTAGTCTTCTATCTGTATTAGAAGTCCTTATACCGAAAAATTCAACTTATTTATTGAATGACCCTTGTACTTGAAATGTGAATTGTGTTATTCTTTGTGAGTAAATGAAAATGTTTGAAAAAAGGTTTGATGTGATAATCAGATGCAGTAGAGGCTTGATAATGACAGAAAAACATACCAGACAAAATATTGATATAAAAACAAAGAATGTGAACATTATTGAATGTAACAAGCACCTGTGTAAGGCTGAAGAAAATACTGACAAAAATGAGCACCAGATGCAATGTAGACTTGATGAAGGCTGAAGAATGTATCAGCTGAAGTATTATGATAAATACAACAAAGATGAAGATACGGGTCAGAGTAATGTGTCATGGACTTATAATGACCACTGGATGCAACAAACACAAGATGAAGGCCAAAGAAAATATCAGCTCACACTCAATACAACAAAGAGGAGGATTCTAGTCTGGTTTAGGCTTATGTTTATATTTGTACTGGATGCAACAAACATGATGGAGGCTGAAGAACTTATCAGACAATATGTATTGATAAAAACAAGAAATAAGATGATACTAGTCTGAAAAATTGTTATTTTCATATTAAAGTTCACCCAATAAAATGCTCAAAAGCCACTCAAGGTAGAGGGTTACTGAATGAACTGTGTAAAAGGAGGTAGAAAGGTGTAAAGTCTATGAGAATAAGGAGGACAAATGGTTAACTTTTGAAGAAATTAAGATTGTAGTGTTCAAGGAATCATCCATAATGGTGCCTGTTCCACATTGCAACAGTTCTTGAGAAAAAAGCTCTCTGAGAGGAACTTCCATTTTACTATTGAAATATCGACAAAAGGATGATTTGACTCTGTGGACATAGCATGGCGTGTTCTAACTTTAAATCTTTTAACTGGTGGAGCTAGAGAATGGAGATCATTTGAACGTTTGCCATTGAATTAGCCACTATTGAGTGGCAATAGGCTTGTGATGCTACATCTTTAGGAAATGCCTTTTCTAGGACATTGTATCTACCTTAGCCTTTGGATCAAAGCTTTTTTTACAGTGATGTTCAGAAATCACTTGAGGTGGAGGATTACAGAGTAAGAGGCACAGTTCATAGGAATATACATGTGGGGAAGATAACGAATAACTCTAGACTTGAACAGGTTAGGATTGTAGAGATTGGGAAAACATCCTCTCTGCAGCAGATTATTAGACGCTGCTGCTTGAGTGGAACTTATATCTCACCAATGGAATAGGAAGGTAATGAGGGGTGTTTACTACAAAATACTTAGCATGGCAGGTCTTAAACATGAAAGTTAGAACTGGTGGAACAAAGTAATGTGGTTCATTTGAACACTTTCCATTGAAATAATGATAGATCAATGAGAGGCTTGCAATGTTTTGTCCGTGAGAAAGGGTGGAGAATAATTTGTCACTCACAAGAATGAGGAGACACTTTTGAACTCCATCGAGACTGGAAAGTCAAAACTGGGTAGCTCCTGCCAATATATGGCAACAGTCGTCCATTTTAGACCTGATATGGCTCTTGTAAAGATAGATAGAGGTTCACATGAGGAGTCAGGTACTTACTGGAGGAGTACAAAGAACCAACCATTTTCCCCTTATCTTTTGTGCTGGATCATATGCATTTGAGATCTGGGTGAAAGTCTCAATAGACACTCAAGTCATGGGGACTCCCTGAGGGAACATCTGTTTATTTTGATTTGTAATAGTTCAGGATCTGCTCGATGAGCTTAGAAATGAAAGAAGTTTATTTCATAATTTGGGCAAGATTTATTGACGAGATATTTGCATATATGGCAATTGTACCAACGTTCAATTTCCAAGTGCAGATAAAAGAAAAGGCGTTAAAAGTGGATTTTCAACCATGAAGCTGTTTTCTTAATTTATAATTGGTACTTTCTCTATGAAGATGTTTTGCTTTTATAGGAAAGAAGGCTTAGAGAATTGAACACACAGAGGAAATATTTAAGTAATGGTGGACAGAGAGTAACAGTAAGTAACCTACTTAACAAACTTATGTAAATGCATTGCAGAACAGGGACTTGGAGGAATAGTGACAAGACAAACCTTAATGAGAGCTACAAAGGATAGGAAGTTGTGCAGAGCCATGTCCTGAAGAAGTAGAATTATTTTTAATTATTACTTGTGCTTGTTGAGTTTTACACAAGTTTCATCAGGTGGAATCCATTGTAGATAAAGTGACAACAAGTATTCCCAATATTTGTGCAATCACTTCATTTCTTTTTTTTTTCTAATCATTTAACCCTGAGCAAAGTTATAAAGCCGCTAAGATGCAATGGGTTAAAGAATATGAGAGAGAACAATAAAACAAAACTGTAATACTGCAATTTCTCTATGCATACATAACTAGACTCAGATTTAGAATTTTTGTGAGAGAAAGGGAGAAATTAACATTTAAAATTCACCAATGTATATTTACAACACAAAAAAAAAAATTTCTTAATCATTTCACCCCAAGCAAGGCAATAAAGCCGCTAAGATGCAAGAGATTGTTGAGTGTTAGAGAATATGAGAAAGAAAATTGTATTAAGGAGAGAGAATAAAAGAAGCGGAATTAAGAAGACAGAAGATAATTGATATTGTATTTAAATTTTTGAAGATCAAAGTTGACAGAGAAGCAAGAAGCTGGATGAGAGTTCTGCAAGCAAGAATTGTGATAGGAGAAACTGTTAGCATAGAAATTTTCTATTATTTTACAGTCTAGACATAACTGTAACATTTACATCTAGACATCTTCCACTGTAAAATGATATAAAATTTCTGCTTTAAAAAATATTCTCGAGAATCAATTTTCAGATCAAGTTAATAACTTCTAATCTTTAGAAAATCTTTTTGTGTATTTTATAGCAAATTCATTACCAACGCCAAACGTCATTTAAAATGATTCTATTCATTATATGCACATGTCTAAAAAGAACATTCCAGGCTTTCATTCTATTCACTTTGTTCAGACTTTTGATTTTAGCCACTGAATTCTGACCCTCTTCCAAAAACCCTTCAACCAACAATTACCGCCATTGCTACTGCTACATTCTCTGGTGGTTCCGAGTTAATAACATTTCAGTGATGGCTCTCTCCTTCTCTCTCCCTTCTCTCTCTCTATTTCTCTCTCTCTCTCTCTCAGTGACCTATAGGTGTACATCTGCAAGATCAAATGAAAAGTGGCAGGGAATTATATCAAATTTCACTGTGGTCATTTGTTCCGGAAATGGCTCACCGGACATCAAACAGGAAAAAGAGAAGCTCTTCTAATGAAGATGGCTTCATTGTGACTGTTGTCTACTTTCCAATCTCTGGCTCTCTGTCCTTTTCTGTCTCTCTATTGCTCTGTCTCTCTTTCCTCGACTTGATCATTTTATTTCAACCCATCCCTGTCTCCGCCATCTTGCTATCGGTTGTCATCCACGTCCACCCGCTGTGCCAGCCAACTTGTGGACAGCTTGAGGAAAAGTTGGCCTGACGTCCGTAATGACATGCCGAATTGTTTGCGTCCACCTCACACAATGGGGTCCTCTGCTCTCCTGCTGGCCAGTACGGAAACGACTTCTTGTGAGTTAATTGTGAAACCCCAACCCATGTAACTACTTCCCTTCCACCCTAACTGTATATTACCAGCCACAAAGCCAACACCGTCACACCACAGCATGGCCATAATAACCACAGCTCCTCCACCATCACTTGTTTTAGAATTAAAGTTGTGTCCAGGAATGCGTTTGCTTCTGATGAGCGTGGGCCCCACATTTGGGAATATCTGTGGCCGGTGTAGTGCTAGGGGCCAGCTGTCCTGGTACTCATCATATTAATTGAATTGAGTCTCGGCGGCTCTGCTCAAGGGGCCAGGTATGGAACGATGAGAAAATGGATATGCTGATTGTCCCAAAATTGACATCCTCCGGATGGTGTGCACTCGTATAATTGGTCAATGTATCAATATTGTTGACCATAGGTAAAGCTGGACCGAGTCATCGGAAATCCAATTTCAGTTGAGAAAAACTGACCTACCTATCTACCAACCTTCCTACCAACTTCACTACTTTGCAGCCTCGGTATACACATGCATTTGTGCATATACATTCAAGTAAATATAGGTACATACATATATATCCATACATATCTTTATCAGTTTATCTATATAATAATAATAATAATAATAATAATAATAATACAACTGAAAAATACATGAAAATTACAAGGATATTATAAGGTTTTTCACATTAATAGTGCTTCTGGTAAAAAGCACTCAATAGATAACTAAAGTTATAATATTCAGTTAATCAAGAAAAGTCTAAGTGACATATCTGGTTAACCAACTCAAGAATTTTGCATTTAAATGCTCATCAGATGTATCTATCTATCTATCTATCTATCTATCTATCTATCTATCTATCTATCTATCTATCTCTCTCACTATATATATATATATATATATATAAATATATATATATATATATATACCCAAGTTTAGGATTGGTATATACGGAGTGAAATCCAATAACCAACAATTAATATTCTTTAAAGAGTGCTCAATACAGAGTAGAGCAGATATAATTATTTATTTGAATATTACAACATAAATATGTTATAAAATCACGACAAAAGTAGCCATTTTGTTTCAACACTTCTTGTATCTTGTCAAGTGATAATATAGAATATAGATTAAATGGTTTTAAAAGTTTCAAATTAATCAACGATCCTTAGCTAAGAGTAAACGCTGTTACGTAAGCTAGAGTGGCCAATCAAAAAACAAGTATAGGATGATTCGAAAAATTAGACAACTAAGCAAGGTTATCTAGATATTAAAAGATTTACAAAATTTGAAATTAAAATTAAAAGTAAAAAATTAAAAAATTAAAAAATTAAAAAATTAAAATTACCTATTTAGAAAACTAAATCAGATCTCTATTAAGTTTTAAATTGTAGAATTACCAAGGAGAAAAAATATAAAAATAAAAGATATATATGCTATTTAATTTATATTTTCATTGAAATTAAGTTGAAAGTTGTATTCAGAATCCCAGACAGAGATGTATACATTTTTCGTTTCATTTCAACATGTTAGTCGCCTCTCACGTGAAATCATTCGAACAACGGCATGTTAAGCGCTCGGACGTATTTAGATATATACACACACATACAAAAAAGCAAACCACACATAGGCAAATGCACTATACTTACACAATATATATATATATATATATATATATATATATATATATATATATATATATATATATATATATATACATATATATATATATATATATATATATATATATACATATATATATATATATATCTATATATATATATATATATATATATATATATATATATATATATATATACATATATATATACATATATAAACATATTCTAACCTAAACAGTCCCTCAAAATCTTTAAATATACAAATAGAAATAATACCATAAGAATTTTTGCCGTTAGAAATAAACCCAGATGACATGAATTTAGCGGATGTTAGAATTCGTTAAAAGATACATCCCTACCCATCCCTAAACATAACCCCGCTTTCAAATGTAACTATTAACTGAGACAACGAAAATTAAAAATTGAACCCTCTACCACCCCTTGTCTAGATGAATGGATTTATCGGTAACCTTGGAAACCCTCAAACTATGAATCTTTCCTGTGCCGTTAACAACCGTAAATTTTTAAAAAGTAAGTTACTCCAAAATTCGCTTGATGAGGAAATGGAACTAATGTCTTTGGTTTAATAACAAAATTAAATTCAGGGGCTTTAGCTTCCATTTCTGAAACATGGTCATCACTGTGTAGCGGTAAAACCATATTTTAAATCTATTAATTTATAATATATATATATATATATATGTATTGTGTATATTTAGGCAGCAATTTTTAATTGATGCATGTTTCATTAAATAATATAGACAAGTTTTGTCTATTTATTTCAAGTCAGTTCCTTTCATATTGTTTGATAAGCTTAATAACATTATCATTGAAAGACGAAAGGAAATCACTATATTGATACATGTTTTAATCCTATCTAAGCTTTCGGCTTACATAAGCCATTATCAAAGATGACAATTACATTTCAATATATCAAACAATACACAGACAAAACAATAATGATAAGTTTTTGTTGCATGAAACAACAGCTTCCCATACTTAATATTTCTCGTTTTTCACTCTCGCATGGTCATGTGTGACGTCACGAGCTGCGACGCCATTTTCGCTTCTGCATCTAATATACATGAGTTCGTCGTTGCTTTGAAATTTTTCATGCAAAAAAAACAGACTATCATGATTGTTTCGTCTGTGTATTGTTTGATATATTGAAATGTAATTGTCATTTTTGATAATGGCTTATGTAAGCCGAAAGATTAGATTGGATTTAAACATATATATATATATTTAGAAAAATATGACAAAATATTCTTTCAAAAATATTTTGAAACTACCTGTATCTCTCGTTTCATCCACATGTGTATACGTGGCAATGTCATCAAAGTCCAGTCCAATGAAATATAATGGATGAAATGCTTCACAAAAAAACCTTTCCAGTTTGTCATATTTTTCTAAATACTGTTTGTTGATATATAAAATTATACAAAATTATATAATGTTATATTATATATATATATATATATATATATATATATATATATATATATATATATATATATATACATGGAACCTTAAAGTGGTCTGTTTTTATTTTTATTTAAATTATTAGCTCTGATTTACATGGATTTTATCCTCCTTGGGTCTACCCATATGGATTACCTAGTTTTTTGTAAACTAATATATATATATATATATATATATATATATATATATATATATATATATAGGCAGCGTATATTTATTCAAGCATGCTTTATTAAATAATATAGATATATTATATCTATTTATTTATTTTTATTTATTTATTTTTAGAATAATCGTTTCTGTTTCGTCAATCAGTTTTTCGATGTTAAGTTGAACTTCATCAATGAAAGCATAGTATCTTTTTTATTACTCAAGTATTTGTTGATCTTTCCCTCGTCATTTCAGTTGTAAATGATGAGACCTTGCCACCAATCTAGTACTGCACTTAAATTGATAAAGTCTAGGTATGATCGAGAAAAACTCATCAGAGAAATTACCATGAAATTATTTATATAAATGCACAGGTAAGCTATGATATAGTGGTGGGAAAGTCATTGAAGGTGAGATGCTAGGTCAAGATCAATAACATTGCAGATTTTTCTTTGGATTTTATCAAGAATCTCTCAATGTAGATCAGGAGCACCAGACTTTCCGAGCAGAATAAAAATAACATTTATTAATATTTTGTTACTTGTGCATGTATAAGTGTTTGTGTCAGGCCAGATGTTTGATGAATTTTATCTATCTATCAATCGATCTTCTTTTATTATTAATGTTCACCAAATACAAGACCCAAGAGCCACTCAAGATAGACGGTTACTGTGTGGATTTGTATTAGTGTAGGAAAGGACAAGTGTTAGAAGTTTCAAACTGAAGTAGACTTTAGAATGAACCAAAAACTAAATTGTAAACAGGAAACAGTGGATGAACTTCTGCTCCTCTTCAAAGACTGGGGAGGACTATATATATATATATATATATATATATATATATATATATATATATATATATATATATATATATATATATATATATACATAAGATAATAAATAGAACATCTATTGATAAACACGTTTCTATGTGTGTGTGTGTGTGTGTGTGTGTGTGTGTGTGTTCAAGCATGAATATTTTTCAAATCTTTTCTGAGAACTTGTAATAATTACCACCTCATAAATATATATATATATATATATATATATATATATATATATATATATATATATATATTTAGTTGGATATATATATTTTAGTGTGAATTTGTGACCCTGGTTTTCATGATATTTGTGATCGTCAGACAAACTGATTAATTTTTAAATTTTGGATTTATATATGGATGCGTATATTAGTGTTTTTATGGTAGTGGGAGGAAAAACTGTCATCAGAACTCCACTCATATGTATGCAAATGTACATACACACACATTCACTCATTGACATTCGCAGACATACATACACGCACGCTCACTCACTGGAGCTCACACAAACATAGACATATATGAACAGTGTGCATCAATGTGTCATTCTGTACATACGTACGCAATTGGTTGCTGTATTCAATGTTGGATTGTGTAGCAAAACATCTTTCGTCAGTTGCAGTGTCAACGAGCAGAGTGTTCGTCTATTTTGTTCGCCGAATAATATTTTCTTGCACACACGTATATATGTATACACACGCATTCTAACATCTTCTATCTGTCTGTTTTCTTTCTTTCTTTTTTTTATGATGGGGTCTGTGTAAGACTAAGTAAATTGTAAATTTTTTTAATGATGTTTTGTTATTATTTTAAAGCTGGTTATTTGCTTGTTTTTGGCGATTGCGCTTATGTAAATGATAGAAACTACAATTTATAATGCTTATATTATTATTTATTAATTTTTCTGGGGGTGGGGAAGTAAGTATAATAGTGGACGGATATGGTAATGTTAATTGTGGTGTTGTAGTAATTATGGACTAATGCGGCAATGGTAATTGTGATGCAGTAAGCTCTATCATTGATATTGAACATTTTCCAATAAGTACTGCACATATATAATATATAAGCAATATATATAAAAAATTGCACATATATATATATATATATATATATTTATATTTATAAACATACACATTTTATATATATATATATATATATGATTTTATATATATATATATATATATATATACTACATACACATTTTATATATATGTATGTATGTATATATATATATATATATATATATATATATATATGAATGAAAAGATAAGAGGAAAACTATTCTTAGTTTTAGCCAATGTGTTTCATCATCTGACAGATTTAACAAGGCAAATGTGATGGTTTTATTTTGCAACAAGTATATATTTGACAGTTACTCAAAATTTTTAAATTTATGAACACTCATAAATATTCATGAGGTTAACTGAAAAGCTTAGGTTTAGAACCTAGATTACGTCATATAGCATCGTCAAATGAAAATTCTTAGATTTGAAGACGCTCATAAATATTCAACAGGTTAACTGAAATGTGTAGGCATTTAGACCTTAGATTATGTCATGTGGCTTCTTCAAAAGGGAATTTTAAAATTTGAAGATGCTCATAAATATTCATCAGGTTAACTGAAATGTGTAGGCATTTAGACCTTAGATTATGTCATGTGGCTTCTTCAAAAGGGAATTTTAAAATTTGAAGACACTCATAAATATTCATCAGGTTAACTGAAATGTCTAGGAATTTAGACCTTAGATTATGTCATGTGGCTTCTTCAAAGGGGAATTTTAAAATTTGAAGATGCTCATAAATATTCATCAGGTTAACTGAAATGTGTAGGCATTTAGACCTTAGATTATGTCATGTGGCTTCTTCAAAGGGGAATTTTAAAATTTGAAGATGCTCATAAATATTCATCAGGTTAACTGAAATGTCTAGGCATTTAGACCTTAGATTATGTCATGTGGCTTCTTCAAAAGGGAATTTTAAAATTTGAACATGCTCATAAATATTCATCATGTTAACTGAAATGTGTAGGCATTTAGACCTTAGATTATGTCATGTGGCTTCTTCAAAAGGGAATTTTAAAATTTGAAGATGCTCATAAATATTCATCAGGTTAACTGAAATGTCTAGGCATTTAGACCTTAGATTATGTCATGTGGCTTCTTCAAAAGGGAATTTTAAAATTTGAAGATGCTCATAAATATTCATCAGGTTAACTGAAATGTCTAGGCATTTAGACCTTAGATTATGTCATGTGGCTTCTTCAAAGGGGAATTTTAAAATTTGAAGATGCTCATAAATATTCATCAGGTTAACTGAAATGTCTAGGCATTTAGACCTTAGATTATGTCATGTGGCTTCTTCAAAAGGGAATTTTAAAATTTGAACATGCTCATAAATATTCATCATGTTAACTGAAATGTGTAGAGATTTAGATCTCAGAAAATTTTTTTATTATACATCTGTGAAAGTTGAAATGATGGACTCAGCCATTTTCCATTGATTTTTCAACACATTTACTAATTCCTTCAGGAAAGGTCAGATTGGGAAAAAAAAGGATATGTTCAATGGTGGAACTCTCAAGGATTTTCCTTCCAAGTAAATTACTTTCTCTTTTGATGAGCATTATTTTTAGATCAAAATTGTGGTCAAATTTATTTCTGTGTATTACTAGTGCAATTGTTAAATTGCTATTTATAAGGTTTCTTTTGCATTCATAGACAGTTTTTTTTAAATATCTGCATGTTTACCAAATGTATTGTAACAAACAGTCTAGGTAGAAATTGGGGTGGATTGTCTGATCAATGAAAAGTAACCAAAAATCATAACATTTCAGTACTCTGTCTTTTTGCTTTTTTCACACACACACACACATATATATATATATATATATATATATATATATATGTATATGGGGATGTGGCTGAGTGGTTAGAACATTCGCTTTCTGACCATGAGACACTGGTTTGAATCTCACCATGGTTGATTTGTCAGGAAGAAGACTTCCTGATGTTATCGGTCTAGAGGGGGACAATCCCAGTGTGTGGCACCTTTGGAAAGTGTCTGAAAAACCATACCACAGGGTGACCCAAGCTTTGAGTGAAATTGGGTACATGGAACACTTGGGGGCGATCAATAGCTGAGCGAGCACGAAGTCACAAGTCATCGTGAAGAAGGGTTTGAGTCTATTGAATTTGTTCATATTGTTGATCATTCCAGATAATACACTCTCTTCCACAAACTGTAACTAAGGTCTGCTCAGCATAGTTGCAGTATAAATCACAGGTGGGCTATGTGGGTGTTGAATAAACACAAATGCGTCTGAGCAAGCGTCTGCAATAGGGATTGGCTAGCTACCCAAGTAGACGGGTATCCTCGAATATGAGTGACCAGCCATTTTCTTTCATATAAATATAGATATATAGATATTACATATATATATATATATATATATATATATATATATATTTATATAAATTTAAAAAAATTAGAAGATTGGCCAATCACACTACCTTGATTTCAACTTCTGGTATCCTCAAGCGATCTGATCTGATTAACCCATATCACCTTAGAATACTGAAAGATTGAAACCCAGGTAGCGTGATTGGCTGATCTCCTAATTTTTAAAAATTTAAAAGCTCTGCATGTTAAATTTTTATTTTCTTTATATGTGAATTGAGCACTTTTTAATACAACTTTTTCCTGGTCTAACTCAAGTCTGACCAATAACTGTTTTATATATATATATATATATGTAAACATAGGGACTTACATTTTTATAAGGCTCCATTCTTGAGGATTTTCAACTTAACATCAAGATGATAATTAGAGAACTCGAAAGGATTATTATAAAATTATATATTGAAAAACACATTGGGCAGCTAATATTATTATTATTTATATATATATATATATATATATATATATATATATATATATATATATATATATATACAGAACAACAATATATGAACAGTTCTAGAGGAAAGAAGTATAAAAATGCAGAAATACTTTTGTGTGACATCAGGCTAGGTTTGTATATACTGATATGACTAAACATGCACACAAATGAGAAACACTGGTAATTTTAAATGTAGAAACAGATTTTTCTTTTTTAATATGTGTTTTGGGTATATAATCTAGTCAATTTCATTTAGATTCTTTTTATTTCCATCATCTTTGTTATTAAATGTCACATTCTAATAACAGAAATTTCTAAATTGTAAATCTCCATCATCTCCAATACATACATACATATATATATATATATATATATATATATATATATATATATATATATATATATATATGTTTATTTTAGGATATTAGACCAAAAACATGTAAAATTCACTACACAATTCCAGTCATGTTTAATGCATATCAATGCATATTATCAGGCAATTGTAAATTACTGGTGCGTGAATTATTTATTTAGATTTAAAAGCAAAAATGCAACTTCTTTCAAAAAATAGGCAGTGGTTATAAGGTTGTTTAGCTTTACTCTGATCAGCCAATCAAATATGGCCCATGTTAAATTTAAACTAATTGAAGAAGCGAAAATTAAAAATTATTTTTTATAAATCAAGACCCGTAGATTGGCAGCTAACAGCAGCCAGACATAATCTTAAAGTGGATGCATATGGTTACATAAAATATGCAAACCAGACAATACAGTTTCCTAAGAAATAAAATGTGTATAGAGATGCAATTTAACAAAATGTTAACAAGTTATATGCTTTGGGAATTTCCTACATAAACATTTTTTATAATTGATAAATAAATGGCTTCTTTAAGAAACTAGTAAATAATTTAAATATATAGAATTACTTGGTAAATTAATATGCCACTGTTAAGAAAGATCCTTCATATATGATATTAAGAACACTAAACAATCAATGTGAAATGTCAAAAATAGCAACCAAATACCTATACATCTGCACAAGATGTTACTAATACTACCAGGAAATTAATACAAAATTATATTAAATCCGCATTAATCTTACAAATAGAAAGATAAGCCATATGTAGTGCAATGCAGTACAACTAAAATATAAGAAAAAGCATAATAAAATTCCAAACTTTAACTAAATTGTAAAGTAAAAGGTAAACTATCTTTACAATTTACTGTTAATTTACTTCTTTGATTTAATAATGAATTTTTGTCAAAACATCTGATGAAAAACAGGGTTCATACAAAGGTCTACATATCCTTGACATTTTAAAAATTTTCCATTTCACCTTAGGTGTCTTATTATTATCTTTTAAACTCCCAAAATATTTAGAAAGTGATTGTACTTATATATATATATATATGTATATATATATATATATATATATATATATATATATATATATATATTTGTCAGCTGTCATTATACCTCATAACACCCCCGAGCACTTAGCCTTGGAGCAGGTACAATGGAGATCAACATGTTTTAGTGGATTCAGCAGTTTTCAATCAACTTGTCTGAATCATCTTCAAGAAGCGAGAGCAAGATCTAAAAGGTCAGCCAATCTAACAGCGATCTCAGCCCTCAGTCCTTGCTCTTGTTACATATGCAGTCTCCTTTGTAAATCACTAGCGGGTCTTAAGTTCCACTTAAGATTATTGCACAAAATTTCATAACTGAATCAATTAAGTTGTCAGATCCTCATATAGAGTCCAATATATATATATATATATATATATATATATATATATATATATATATATAATATATGTATATGAAGAAATATAGTCTTAAGGTGTGCTATATTTATGGGATAAAGTGCTCAATATCAAAGATAGAGCGTGTGTAAATATAAAAGTGAACATAGAAGTCAACACTTAGAGGCGACAGTCTGTTTCATGTTAGACCCAATCGTCAGGCCTGACGATTGCATCTAGCATGAAACAGATTGTCCCCTCTAAGTGTTGACTTCTATATTCACTTTTATATATATATATATATATATATATATATATATATATATATATATATATATATGCGCATGCGTGTGTGTTTGTCTGTGTGCATGTGAGCAAATATTATTTCAAATGTTATTATAGTGGATATTTCATATTTACAATAGACACCTGATTTTTATTTATTAAACAGTGTATATTACATCCTATGACCTTAGATCAAAATTCTGATTGTATTTATTTCTATTTCTAACATTTGATAAATTGTTGTGTATGAAATTCCCTTTACATTTTTTTCAAATTTCTACAAGTTTCACCAATGTATTTTGAGCCTCATTTATAGCATTTTTTCTTACATATATCAGCAATTTATCTTATATACACCTGATTCACAATTATTATTGTTATAGGTATTTTTGGTTGTGATCTGTCCATAATTATTATTGGATGTGGTTGTAATTATTTTAATTGTTGTTTAGATTGGATACATTTTTTCTGGATAGTAGATGTTACAGAGTTAGTTGGTAGTATTATGTGTCTTTTTTTATATAGTTTATTGTCATTGTTATCAATGTTAATAATGTTAAGGGATCCTAGGCACAACAATTTATCAAATGCATTAGTTATACATAGAGATAAATTCAACCACACACACACACACACACACACACACACACACACACACGCGCGCGCGCGCGCATGCAAAATGACTTTAACCTGTTCTCTTCCTAGCTGAATAACTCAAATGTTTTTTCAATAATTCTTACAACAAATAGTGTCAAGATGGCTAAAAGTCTTATCTGGAAACCTGAAAAAAAGAAACAATTATTTTAGTGGTTTTTTAGATATTAAACATTTTGTAGGATGGACAGTCATCCCATGCAACTACATAATTTGAATAATTTTGCTGTTGCACCCGGTATTATGGAATGGACAAAGTCCGACAATTATTTTAAGACATTTTTAGGTTCATACGTTCTTTTTATAGATACAAATATTTAAGTAAATGCTCTGTTTTATAATAAACAGTATTAAACAACATTTACCGGCCTGAATGTCCGAGAAACTTTCAGAGAAAATTTTCATCCTCCGACAAAAATCAAACCTGTATCCTATGAAAACTTCTCAGACATTCAGGCTGGTAAACGTTGTTTAATACTGTTTATTATAAAACAGAGCATTTACTTAAATATTTGTATCTATAAAAAGAATGTATAAACATAAAAATGTCTTAAAATAATTGTCGGACTTTGTCCATTTCATAATCTGTGACATCATTTGTTTACATTTGATATGCCATGAGCAGATATGAATGTACGTAAGAGATTCGTGGAAGATTGAAGTTTATAAGCAGTAAATTCGACCTTGCCAACCGAACGATCCTCTGTGGCTGAATCAGTTAAAAAGCACATCAGGCTATATGATGGTTCCGTATCAGATACAGGTTCGAATCCTGTCGGAGGACGAATATTTTCTATGAAAATTTCTCGGACATTCAGGCCGGTAAATGTTGTTTAATATTGTTTATTATAAAACAGAGCATTTACTTAAATATTTGTATCTATAAAAAGAATGTATAAACATAAAAATGTCTTAATATATATATATATATATATATATATATATATATATATATATATATATATATATAAAGTATGAGGCAAATGCACCCATAGAAAATCTATTTTTGACTTTTTACCAAGACATTTGAGTAATAGAATATGTTTATTAATACAGTTGTACATATGTACATTATAGAAGTCAAAAAGTGATTTCGTATTTTGTTGGGTAAGTTTTTGCTTTAATAACTGCCTTAATTATTCATGGCATGTTATAGACTAAATTCTTTAGTAAGTCAATGTCCTTTGCCACATTTTCCAGCATTCCTTTAAAGGCTCATCTTTTGTGTTAACTTTCCTATTACGGGCATGCTTGTCCATTATCACCCAAAAGTGTTCAGTTGGGTTACGGTCAGGACTCAGACTAGGCCACTGGAAGAGTTGCAGTTTATCCTCATTGCACTTCCTCTCTAAATAACGTTTGTTGAGGAACGGGCCCTGGTGTTTGATGGAGTGTGATGGTTTAGCCATGTTTGTTGCATGTTGAAGGGCTGTTTGCCACAACTATTTTTATTTTGTGAAAGGATTATGGAAAGGATTATGCCATTATGCTAGAGTTCGCTAACCAATGTGGTGGAACAAAGCAAATTGTATTTGACGTGAAATAGCAATGGTGAAATACAAAAAGGAACATGGAGTTAAAAACATAACAATTGAATTTATTAAGTATTGAAATTACATGCATGCGAACTGATAAGTGAGACTGAGTTGCGTCCCTTTGATTAGGTAATATTTGTACCTAGACTCATAACGGATAAGTTGATTATTAAAATGCAGTTTAGAAGATTGAGTATGGTTTGAAATGTATATTATGCAAGTTGGATAAAAGATGCTGGAATTATACTTGCATGAATTGTTGTAAAGTTCTTTTATGTCTGACTGCATTAGTTAAGACGGGAGTTCTTTAAGAGTCACATTTTGGCAGTGGTGTTGAGTGACGAAGAAGAAGTTAGGTTCGAGAGTCCGCGTCGAAAACGAGAGAGAGTGAATGCGTTTCTCTTCTGGAGAGAATCACACGTGTTGGGTTTTTATACCATGTTCTCCCACGTGACAGGCTCTGAATTGAGTTGGCACCTAAAATGATCTTGCGCGTGGGAGCGATCTGATTGGTCGATACTGACCAGTCAGCAAGCTAGATTGACGGTGATTAACCAATGAATGCCTGTTGATTATTTTCTGTACATGATGTTGGTAAAATCGTAACAGGAAGAGTGCATTTCCTAGTGGAAGGTAAACTGGCTGACGTGGAAGATTCCACACGTTTATTCTTTAAGGTACTATGCTTAGGATCGTTATCGTTACTAAATCAGTTTTTGACTTGTATAATGTACATATGTACACCTGTATTGATACCCTGTATTAATAAATTAATTCTATTACTCATATGTCTTGGTAAGAATACAAAAATCGACTCTATGGGTGCATCCATCTTTTTTGCCTTGTACTGTATATATGTGTATATTATATGTTTTTAGATATATAAATGTTGGTACACAACTGATACATATATTTAAACATTTACACGCATGTCTATATTCAGATATACATATACTAACACATTAACAGTAGGCATTTGGCTGTGTGATTAGAATGTTAGCATTCCAACTATGAGATCCAGCTTCTTAATATTTTCCTGGAGAGATGATCCCAATGTGTAGCTGCTTACAGCCATATAACATTGAAACACTGGTTGTCATATGATCCCCAAAGTTAAGCAATGGTGATCCTGGTCAGTACCTACACCCTTCTGCAAATTAACTGAAACAACTGCCTTAGTTTCCTTTCTTTCACCATACGGTCAGTTTTAGACCCCCTGGAGTGACTGGGTGTAGTCGATTTCTATTTTTTCCTCAGATTAGGGCATTTGCAGTGGTGTGCAATAATATGAATATTTTTGGGGTGTTTGATGAAATTTGTTTGGCCTTGAAAAATATTGTGTCATCCATGATTGCATCAAATTTTCATCACACCAAGACACTACTGTCTCGGCTGTCAATTAGTTGTCCTACAGTCATTGTCTATAATGGACATTACTCCAAGGAAGTGTACAAAAATTGTAACGCCGCACAAAAACATTACCAGTGAGCGAATCAAGGAACTGGCTCAGAAACTCTCCTGATTTAATTCCAATTTAGAATCTGTGGTCAATCTGCAAGGAAAGACTTTGTGGAATGGACATACAAAGTACTAACATGTGCACTGGGTTATGTTTCATTGGAAAAATATAAAAAAATGTAAATAATCACAGAATTCTTCATTTTGTTTCAATTAATTTATGCAAAGGTGTAGATGGGTGACCACTTGGGAATATCAGATAGTGTAAGCTTGGATGTGCAGCTGGTGTAATGTTCAGAATTCAAAATTAGAGAGACAAGTTCTAATTTCAGTCAGATATAATGAATCTGACTGAAATTAGAACTTGTCTCTCTAATTCACTTATGCACAAATATACTTGGGAAAGATATGAATCCACCTCTTCTCCCCTAGATATGGGTTAATTAATAGCACCTAATATCAGTTAATCATTATTAACTCTAAAAAAAATTTTTACAATATATAAATATTTTCTGGTTTTAAATAACTTTCAAAAGGTCGATACAACATAAAAAAAACAAAAAAAAACAAAAACAAATCAATGAAAAAATTGATAAAACCCAGTGTGCATCCCTAGTAAATGCATGTAGATGGAACTTTTCAGAAGTTGTTGAAGGTTGTACTAGCACAATATGACAAGTCATCGGGACTGAGGGTTTAAGCATATTGGCCTTGATCATGCCAGAATCTGTAACTAAGGTCTGTTCAGCACAGCTGCAGTATAAACAACATGTGGGCTCTGTGTATGTTGAAGAAACACAAATATGCCTGAGCAAGCATCTGCAGCAGGGATTAGATAGCCACTCTAGCAGACAGGCATATTTAGACACAAGTTGCCATCTATACAAATATTAACACGCATACTTATACACACAAATATTGATATTTGCACATACTTTCTAACGCAAGCAAATGCACACAAACATGTATCGTTCTCTTCAGCCTGGCTCCTCCAACCGCAGACTATCTGATTTAGCAGTGGGTGGGGCTTTGATAATGAGAAGCAATGCAGTGAATACAGTCACACGCATGAGAAGTTGACCAATTGCCCATTCCAATATCCACCCAGATTATTGATAGATTTCCTGTGGTCTGTGCGGATTAATAACCATTGAAAACCCATAATAAAAAGGCCGTAGTATTCCTCGCTTTGCAAACTTTTGTTCTCACAGCTGCTGCCAACTGAACTATCGACAGTGCACACTTTCATTATTGTTCTTTTGAAAATCTGAACGTCCAGACCCCAAATTGTACATGTTTGGTATTGGTCAGCTGCTGAATAGGCCTCCTTTATTCGCTTTGGCCACTCCATTGCGGAATAGTTGTTGATACATCTTTGAATTGGAAAGGAGGAAATGGATTTCAGAATGCTGGATGGATGCTTGTAAGGACAGACCGTGCCTCTGTCAATTGTGGTGGACATTAAATAAAAGTAGACAAGATGCAATCGTTATTGTGCCGACCTCTATTGGTTTAGTCTCATTTCTATGAGGTGAAAACATTTTCACACTTGATAGATTTAATTTCATGTCTCGTAATTTTGTTACACATATTGTCAGGGGCCATCTGGGGATGACAACGACGACACCTTTAATCTGTGTATATTGGATGTAAAAATAATGCATGCATACCAGAGAGTATTCAACTATTATAATATCCCAAGAACTGGTTGTGCAGCCTTGATGTAATTTTTCATCCTATTGCAGAGGACCTTACTACTCATGTGTGAACAGACACTCTCCCATAGGGTTACTCAGTTAGCAATGAGATTTCATTGAGTAAGCTTGTACACTGAGTTACATTTGCATTTGTTATGATATTGTGCCTGTCAGTTCTTCATGTCTTTTGCAGAATTTGGGGGCAAAAATATTGCATCACCCACAGCTTTGTCAGTGTCTCTCCAGATTTGGCTCCTGTGAGTTCTGGCTTTTTATACGAAAGTTAAAATTGTCGGTGAAATTCTGTAGGCAAGTTTAAAGAAAATGTAATGATTCAACTGAAGGTATTGACTAAAGAGGATACTGCAGACATTTGGAAAATAGAAAGGATGATGGGAACTGCATTTGAGATCCCAAGAGGTCTACTTTGAAAGGAGAAAGACTACATTACCTATTTTTTTCATTAATATTAAGCAATTAGATACTTTTTTAGACTGAGTTTAAAATTTTATAATTATACTAATTAACACAGAACTGATAATCTTACTAATTGCAGGCAAAAAACATCAATTTATTAATAACTGCCCCACAAATCAAGTTACTAATTACTACATAAAAGATAGTCATATTGATTATCAGTCAACCAAATTTTACTAATTCCAACACAAAGTACACTGCATTAGGGGTAGTTTTGACAAACACAAGCTGTTACAAAATGAAAACATTAAACTAAGAACTCATGTTGTGTCCTTAAATAGACTTGTCTGATCTAGACTCTCACTTGGGTGTCAAGTATAGCACCCAACCTGTTCAGGTAAATGTCTAAACAATCAGCTATATACAGTTATTTTCTCAGATCATTAATTAAAAATAGTTTCAAGCAAATGAACCCTGCAGGTCTAAAAGAGGCTAATCCTTCATCAGATCTCATTGGTGCTATAGAATCAAAATGAATGTTAGGAAATAAAAAAAAATCTTCATCAACTGTTTTGTGTTTTTTTTTATATGTCAGGGATAGTTTTGGTTTATATCTCTTTTCTTATGTCTTTTTTTGTTTTGCCTATAAACTAAAAACTCAAGACATCTACTTAAATAGCCTTGCCAGATCTAGATTCTCATATGAATATCATGTACAGAATCCAATTCTTTTAGAAATCTCCAAACAATACAACCATTTTCTCAGATCAATGATTAAAAATTGTTTCAAGCAAATGAACCCTGTAGGTCTTAAAGAAGCTAGTCCTTCATCAGATCTCATCTCGTGCTACAGAGATACAAATAAAACAAAGATTAGATCACTTGAAGAAATCCAAAAGTAGAAAGAAGTAAAATGGATTGCACATGTAAGTCAAAGTGAAAATAATAACATAATCAAAATATTGACTTTCCACACAAATGAAAGGTTAGGAAGCAAGAAAACACATCTCTACTAGAAAGAGTGATAACAGAGGCTTGGAGAAATCCATTGTTTTTAAGAGAAATATTTTATAAATTCCAACTAATAGTAATGCTGACTGCTTAATCAATAGATGAGGTTTTTCCTTATAAGTGAATAAGTAGAATCACTATTACCCATAATAACTATTAGTATTAATCATTTATATTAAAAATTATCAAAGAGCTTCTCAACATAATCTTAAAAATAGCATTTCCATGATTAAAGATAATCTTGCAATTTATGAAGGGAGGCTGAAAAGCGTGACCAAGAATGGAATGATCTAGGGTCTGTAAATGCTTTATCAATACTTTTCCGCATATTCACTTTTGCAGTTTACTAAACTTTGCTCTACATTTGTAAAGTTTCTTTAAGCCTTCCATAAGGATTTTGGTCTATGGATCAAAATCATTTAAAAATATTATTGTTTCTTGTTCCCTGGATCAATCATTTAAAAATATTATTGTTTCTTGTTCCCTGATCAATCATTTAAAATATTATTGTTTCTTGATCCCTGGATCAAAATCATTTAAAAATATTATTGTTTGTTGTTCCCTGGATCAATCATTTAAAAATATTATTGTTTCATGTTCCCTGGATCAATCATTTAAAAATATTATTGTTTGTTGTTCCCTGGATCAATCATTTAAAAATATTATTGTTTCTAGTTCTCTGGACCAATCATTTAAAAATATTATTGTTTCTTGTTCCCTGATCAATCATTTAAAATATTATTGTTTCTTGATCCCTGGATCAAAATCATTTAAAAATATTATTGTTTGTTGTTCCCTGGATCAATCATTTAAAAATATTATTGTTTCATGTTCCCTGGATCAATCATTTAAAAATATTATTGTTTGTTGTTCCCTGGATCAATCATTTAAAAATATTATTGTTTCTAGTTCTCTGGACCAATCATTTAAAAATATTATTGTTTCTTGTTCCCTGGATCAAAATCATTTAAAAATATTATTGTTTCTTGTTCCCTGGATCAATCATTTTAAAATATTATTGTTTCTTGTTCCCTGGATCAAAATCATTTAAAAATAGTATTGTTTCTTGTTCTCTGGATCAATCATTTAAAAATATTATTTTTTTCTTGTTCCTTGGATCAATCATTTAAAAATATTATTGTTTGTTGTTCCCTGTATCAATCATTTAAAATATTATTGTTTCTTGTTCCCTGGATCAATCATATAAAATATTATTGTTTGTTGTTCCTTGGATCAATCATTTAAAATATTATTGTTTCTTGTTCCTTGGATCAATCATTTAAAAATATTATTGTTTCTTGTTCCTTAGATCAATCATTTAAATATATTATTGTTTCTTATTCTCTGGATCAATCATATAAAAATATTATTGTTTCTTGTTCCCTGGACCAATCATTTAAAAATATTATTGTTTCCTTTTCTCTGGATCAATCATATAAAATATTATTGTTTCTTGTTCCCTGGACCAATCATTTAAAAATATTATTGTTTCTTGTTCCTTGAATCAATCATGTAAAAATATTATTGTTTCTTGTTCCTTGGATCAATCATTTAAAAATATTATTGTTTCTTGTTCCTTGGATCAATCATTTAAATATATTTTGTTTCTTATTCTCTGGATCAATCATATAAAAATATTATTGTTTCTTGTTCCTTGGATCAATCATTTAAAAATATTATTATTTCTTCTTCTCTGGATCAATCATATAAAATATTATTGTTTCTTGTTCCCTGGACCAATCATTTAAAAATATTATTGTTTCTTGTTCCTTGAATCAATCATGTAAAAATATTATTGTTTCTTGTTCCTTGGATCAATCATTTAAAAATATTATTTTTTTCTTGTTCCCTGGATCAATCATATAAAAATATTATTGTTTCTTGTTCCTTGGATCAATCATTTAAAAATATTGTTTCTTGTGGGTAGTCTAGTTTGGCAGTTATTTTACCAGAAGTCATTTATTTGTTTATTTATTTATTTGTGTCAAATTATTTTGCTTGTTTTTATTTAATTTAATTTTTATTTTTTATCCTATATATTTATTTATTTACTTTTTTTTATTTTGATCTATGTTTTTATTAATATTCTAAGTATATCTGGGAAATAAAATCAAAACGCACACCACACCAAAAATATCTTGGAAAATAAGGAAAAAATCATCAGCCTACAACAACCTATCAAAAACTTGCAAACTTTGCTTGGAGGAAAAAATAGCTTCTCAGACCAAAATAAATTATCAAATAAAAGATCAGAGCTAACCTCAAAATACAGACATGAAAACAAATTTTTACTAGGTAACTTAAAAATCGAAAACGGAAAAAATAAATAAATACATAAACAAACAAAATGACAATAAAATAAGCAAAATAAGTTAATCCAAACAAATTACCAAATCACACCTGTTAGAATAGACGAAATAGAATAAAAAATAAGGAACAAAATCAATAAATAAAGTAAATAATAAACAAATTAGCAAACTATTATGACCAAAAAATTAGACTATAAAAAATCAAAAGAGAAAAATCGGACAAAAAATTGCTATAACTGTTATATAATGATTAAAAAAAAATGAATAAAAAATAATATACTGCATTACTTAAAAATCAAAAACCAAAAAGAGAAAATATACAGTGTAACAAATAAGTAACAAGTATAATAAATTGATCTAAATACATCCAAATATATAAATAAACTAACAACCGATACCAATAAACTAGCCATTTAGAAAAAAACAAATAAAGATAATCAATCCAAATAAATAAATTAAAAACTGTTCCTGCCAAAATAATAGTCAAAACAAACCACAACAATCAACCCCAAAATTCAACAAATAGCTTTATCTTCCCAAACAAAAACAAAACTATTAAATAAGCTATATAAACAAATTTTTATTACTTTAATAAAAACACCGATCAAAATAAAAATAAAAAATAAATAAATATATAAGATAAAAAATAAAAATAAATAAAAACAAGCAAAATAATTTGACTGGAATAAATAAACAAATAAACGACTTCCAGTAAAATAACCGCCAAAATAGACTACCCACAATAAGCTATATAAACAAATTTTTACTTCATTAATAAAAACACTGATCAAAATAAAAAAATAAATAAATAAATATATTAGATAAAAAATAAAAATAAAATTAAATAAAAACAAGCAAAATATTTTGACACAAATAAATAAATAAACAAATAAACGACTTCTGGTAAAATAACCGCCAAAATAGACTACCCACAATGCACCACTGACCCGTATATATAAATAGCTGAGAAAAATAACAGCACTCATGGCCTGACGATTGCATCTAGCATGAAACAGACTGTCGCCTCTAAGTGTTAACTTCTATGTTCACTTTTATATTTACACACACTCTATCTCTGATATTGAGCACTTTATCCCATAAATATAGCACACTTTAAGACTATATTTCTTCATTCATATATATATATATATATATATATATATATATATATATATAAAGACATTTTTATGTTTAACATTCTTTTTATAGATACAAGTTTTTATATAAATGCTCTGTTTATAATAAACAGTATTAAATAACATTTACCGGCCTGAATATCCGAGAAATTTTCATAGAAAATATTCGTCCTCTGACAGGATTCGAACCTGTATCCTATATGGAACCGTCATATAGCCTGATGTGCCTTAACCGATTCTGCCACTGAGGATCGTTCGATTGGCAAGGTTGAATTTACTGCTTATAAAATTCAATCTTCCATGAATCTCTCACGTACATTCATAACTGCTCATGGTGTATCAAATGTAAACAAATGACGTCACACATTATGAAATGGACAAGTCCTTTAAATAATTGTCAGACTTTGTTCATTTCATAATATATATATATATATATATATATATATATATATATATATATATATATATATATTCACACTTGTAGTTCACTGCTAATAACAAACAGAAAATTTTTTCTCCTGATGATGGCCATGCTGGCTGAAACTAGTTGGGGAACCTAATTGAAATAATAAAACAAAAAATATTAATATACAACCCAGTGTGTCTGAAAATTTTAATTTTTTTAATATTTTTTATTGTTCAAAACATATAATTTTAATCTGCCTGTAAATGTCTGCAGTAATTCTTGACACTTGACAATTCATTTTTTTAAAATTTTTAATGCATTTCTATAGTAAATCCTAAGCAATGCAATTCTAAAGTAAAATCATTTACAAACTATTGCTATAGTAAAATTATATCATGTATTGCTATTGTAAATTAAAAGCAATAAATTTTCCTTATCCATATGATAATCCACTTTTATAATGTATTGTTTATTTTAAAATCTCTCATATCTTTAGATTTAAAATAAATATTTCTAATATTTTATTTGGAATATTTTTAGGTTTCACTCATATTCTTGTTTTCTATAACAACAAAGAATCAATTAGATATTAAAAACCTTTTAAAATGGCTACTTATAATATGAAAACAGGTAAAAAAAAACAAATCCAAATCTTAACAAAATATATCACTTCTCTAATCATCAGTTAATATCATCTCTTCTTTATAAGTTTTTATTTTTTATTTTTAGATCTGTTTTAATTAATATTTGAATTTCCAATGGCAATTTTATAAAAGTGATTAATTCATTTGTCAGTTTTACATGATGACAAGCAAATTAGATTTTAATTTTCTTTTGTGGTGAGTCTTTTATGAAATTTGTTTTAAACTAATTATATCTGTGAATTAAATTATTGAGTCCCATTTAACTTAGCTTTTTTGTCTTTTATTTTTACCTAATTCTCAGATAATTCGTCCTTTTAAAGAGAATATAAATGAAATTTTTATTTTTGTGGCCATCTCAAATATCTATTAGCTTGAGTCATAAATAATTTCCGTTTTTTGCTTATCAACTTTTATTCTTTAAAGAATAAAGCACAATTACATTTTATAGGATTATATGTTCACCATAAGATTGAGGAGAAGGGAACAGACTGAACGTGGCCAACCCCGCAAAACTCCAGCGGCAGAATAAGCAAAGATCTACACAATCTCAATGGCCAAACCAGTGGAATAGGGCAAAGCCAGTTAGTGTAACAGGATAGGACCAAGCATCCGACAGCCGAATGCAACCAAGTTTGCCAGATCTCGCATGAGGGAGGTGATGCTGTGGGATTCTCCATCATGCAGACTTGTCCACCAAGATCAAATTCATGTGAATGGCTGTCTCATCAAATTCTCTTTGATTCGTAGCCATGATGCAATTCAAGAAACAGGGCAAAACCTCTAGCAACCGTAGCAATTCGGGCCAGATTTGCAAACTTACTGACAGGGACCGATGTGCATTGAAACGCAATGTGGTAAAAAATCATCGGAATACTGCGGCCAAAGTGAATTGAATAATCATCTGAATAGTCCAGTTTCTACTAAAACTGTTCGTCGTGAGCTCCATACAGTTTTCCTATTGTCTTTTACATTTATAAATATTGTCTTTTTCTACAGGTTAACCCTGAGAAATTTTTCATATATATATATGTATTGCAACCTGAAGACAAAATGTTTTGCTATATCGCACCTCTTCAGTGTAGCTAGACATCTGATATTGCTTCAAGCCGGGATCAAAACCTGACCAATTTGACATCGGTCAGAGATCCTACCCCTAGACTATCATATAGGCAGCATATCATCGTACAAAAATGTTTCCTTGAATAATGCAGACATTTTGTTTCTATATTTATAGTGAACCTTTGCAGTTGTCTAATCAGTTTCTTGATGTAAGGATAAAATCAAAAAGGAAGATGCCATTGTTTTTTCAACCTTTTACGGGTAAATTACAAAGACAAACATGATATTATAACTGTGGTAAAATCTTAATTCCGTCATCATACTGATTGTTCAAAACACACACGAACGTGCTCTGTTATATTTCTATCTATAACTATATATTTGTGTGTAAAATTTCAGATATAAGTAAAACTATATCTGTAAAAAGAAAATATAAATAAAGGCAAAAGGAAAACTTATCTGAGCTAATAGATTTCATCCTCCAATCATGTCAAATCTAAGGATTTTATTTTGCAACAAGTATTAGGTATATTAAGATTACCTCCTCGGTTATCCATTGAAACTGCTATCCACCAAAAGAAAAGAAGCAATTCCCCACCGCAGGCCATTTAAAAGATAGTTTGCGCAGTGGATTGGTTGTACAAACATCCAATCGGATGTGCGGAATACGTGGTCTTTCTTCGTCTAATTCTTTAAAAAGGCCAGAGTAGTTGTTAGCGTTTCACTGTGAGGAGGAATCAGGGTTTGATCTCCCCTGATTGGGTCGATTTGGTGATGGGGGAGTATGATGTTCAAAGACCCGAAACTCCCTGATGAACCAAGTCAAAACATCACTGACGATCCCCTCGGGTGCCTACTTAAAAGCGTATTTTTGAATTATAAACAAAATTAAAAACAGTATTAGTTTTTCAAAATTTTACAAATTTAAAGATATGCATAAACACTCATCAGGCTAACTGAAAAGTCTAGATAAATTATGGAGCAAAATATATACATATATATATATATATATATATATATATATATATATATACACCCAAGTATAGGATTGGTGTATATGGAATAGATTCCAATAACCAACAAATACTATTCTTATAAGAGTGCTCAATACAGAGTAGAACAATTATAATTATTTATTTGAAAATTATAACATAAATATGTTATAAAATCACTACAACAATAGCCATTTTGTTTCAAAACTTCTGGTGTCTTATGTCCATTCAACACCATCAGTTGATAAGACACCAGAAGTGTTGAAGCAAAATGGCTATTGTTGTAGTGATTTTATAACATATTTATTTATATTTCAAGTACCTGGGAAGTACCATCTCTCATGATGGCTCCTTGGATGAAGAAATTGATCCCTGAATCAGCAAAGCAAGTCAGGCATTAGGAAAACTTCGCAACAGAGTGCTCAGTCAACACAACATTCAGCTGACTACAAAGCTAAGAGTGTACAATGCAGTGATTTTGCCCTCCCTTCTATATAGTTGTGAGTCTTGGATAATGTACCACACACACACACACACACACACACACACACACACACACACACACACACACATATATATATATATATATATATGTATGTATGTATGTATATGTATATAATATTAATATCATTTGGGCAGCAACCTTTCTTTTAAACATCTTTCATTAAATATTTCAGAAAAAAGAGATTGTGTGTGATTTAGGAGAATAAGTACACACATACAGAGAGATTCATTATATATATATATATATATATATATATATATATATATATATAATGGTCTCCCGTCGGTTTCGACGTATGAGGATCTGACAGCTAAGTTGATTCAGTTATGAAATTTTGTGCAATAATCTTAAGTGGGATTTAAGACCTGCTAGTGATTTACAAAGGAGGCCACATATGGAGCAAGAGTGAGGATTGTGAGATGAGATCACTGTTAGATCGGCTGACCTTTTAGTTCTTGCTCTTGCTTCTTGAAGATGATTCAGACAAGCAGATTGAAAACTTCTGAGTCCACTAAAACAAGTTGATCTTCATTCTACCCGCTCCAAGGCTAAGCGCTCAAGGGTGTTATGTGGTATATTGACAGCTGACAAGTTGCTTTTCAGCTTGTCTTTGTATCTTAGCCATGGGCGTCCTACATTCCTGTAGCCCTGATCTAACTGTCTGTACATTAGGATCTTGGGTATCCTGTCATCAGACATTCTCAAGACATGACCAGTCCACCGCAACTGAGACTGTATGAGAAAAGTCTCGATTCCTCCAATATTACACTTGTTAAACAGGTCTATGTTAGATGTCCTATCTTGAAGGTTAACTCCACAGATTGTGCGCAGACAGCTTTTATGGAAAACATATATATATATATATATATATATATATATATATTATGTGTATTTAGGCAGCATTTTTTCTTTGATGCATGTTTCATTAAATAATATAAACAAATTTTGTGTATTTATTTGAAGCAAATTCCTTTCATATCATCTGATAAGCTTAATAACATTATCATTGAAAGATGAAAGAAAATCACCATATGATACAGCGTCTTGTATGCACAAGTTTGTCGTTGCTTGGAAATCTTCCATGCAAACAAAAACGTGTATTGTTGTTAATGTCCGTGTATTGTTTAATTTATTGTAATGTAATTGTCATCTTTGATGATGGCTTAGGTAAGCCGAAAGCTTAGATAGGATTAAAAAAACGTATCAATATGGTGATATTCTTTCATCTTTCAATGACAATGTTAAGTTTATCAGATGATATGAAAGGAATTTGCTTAAAATAAATAGACAAAACTTGTCTCTATTATTTAATGAAACATGCATCAACATATATATATATATATATACATATATATATTTGTGTATTTAGGCAGCAATCCTTCTTTCATGCACATATCATTAAAAACGACTGACAAGGTGCTTTTATTTAGTTTTTAATATAATTTCTCATGCGATCTAATATTTTTTTTCTTTCCGGATGACAAATTATATAAAAATTGTCTGAATGTTTTTTTTATCCAAGTGCTTTCGGCTATACATTTAGCCATTTTCAAGGATTATATTTTAACTGTTACAGTTAGAAATAGTCTTTATATAATTTATCATCCGAAAAGAAAAACATGATTAGATCGCATGAAAAATTGTATAAAAAACTAAATAAAAGCACCTTGTCAGTCGTTTTTAATGAAATGTGCATATATATATATATATATATATATATATATATATATATATATATATAATATTAATTCATATTGGGCAGCAACCTTTCTTTTAAACATCTTTCATTAAATACAATCAACAAGGAAGATTTAATTAATTTTTATTTAGTTTTTCTAGCATCCTTCTATTTTTCTGTTTTGTAGGAGTAAAGGAGTAGGAATAAGGGAGTGGGAGTAAAGGAGTAGGTGTAAGGGAGTAGGAGTAAGGGAGTAGGTGTAAGGGAGTAGGAGTAAGGGAGTAGGTGTAAGGGATTAGGAGTAAAGGTGTAGGAGTAAAGGTGTAGGAGTAAAGGTGTAGGAGTAAGGGAGTAGGTGTAAGGGATTAGGAGTAAAGGAGTAGGAGTAAAGGAGTAGGTGTAAGGGAGTAGGAGTAAAGGAGTAGGAGTAAAGGAGTAGATGTAAGGGAGTTGGAGTAAAGGAGTAGGAGTAAGGGAGTAGGAGTAAAGGAGTAGGAGTAAGGGAGTGGGTGTAAGGGAGTAGGAGTAAAGGAGTAGGAGTAAAGGAGTGGGTGTAAGGGAGTACAGAACTTTTCCATAAATTTCATTGTCCCAAGAACTTTCAGCCACTTCTATAGCCATTTTGAAAAATGGTGGCTGAAAGAAAAATATGTGGCAAATCTTGTTTGAGGCCGAGTTGGTTAAAGTACATTGCATCTAATGACAGTTTCCTCTGCCCAGAGGATTGCAGGTTTAAATCCTGTTGGGGAGGGCATATTTTTCTTTAATAAGATTTCTTGAATATTCAGGCCAGTAGATAAAAATAAATAAATATACTGTTTAATAAATAAATAAAATTTCTACTCAAAATTTTCCACTAAAAATATTGTTTAAAATTATCAAATCTGTTGGATTAATGAATAAAAAATCCATTACTTCATTTGAAATTGGTTTGTTTGTATATATATATATATATATATATATATATATATATATATATATATATATATATATATATATAAGCAAAGGGTTGTGGAGACATTTCCTGTCTTGTCACTTTTTTGTGTGCGTATATATCTAAATATGTCTGCATGCTTATGTATTATAATCTGATTGTGTATGTATTGTCTTTTGCAAGATGTCATCATCCCCTGCCTATGATTGAAATTCAAATGTATCCATGTTGCCATGAAGTTAAGAGCAGTCGATCTTAACGTTTATTCCAACTTAATTTCAATAAAAACAAAATAAATAGAATAACATATGTATTTTTTCTTTTTTCCTCTGTAATTTTATAATTTTAAACTTAATAGAGATTAAATTTAGATTTTAAAATTGGTAATTTTTAATTTTAATTTCAAATTTTATCATATAATTTAATACTTATTAGTTAGAATAGTTATTTTAGTATAACCCCAACTTTAGAGCATTTAATAGTTATTATAACCTTACTTCATTGTCAAGTTTTTTGAATTCTTGTATACTTGTATACTTGTATTTTGATTGGTCATTCCAGCTTATGTAACAGTGTTTCCCCTTGCGAGGGGGGGGGTTAATTAATTTGAATCTTTTAAAACCCTTTATTCTACACTCAACATCATCACTTGATAAGACATCAGATGTTCTGAAAAATGGCTATTTTTGTAGTGATTTTATAACATGTTTATGTTATACTTTTCAAATAAATAATTACATATATATATATATATATATATATATATATATATATTTAAACTAGTACATTGAGATACTTAATATTAAAGTGACAAACAGGGACAATGAAAACAGATGAAGAATAACTGGTGTGAACGAATTAATCTATTTGAAGATACAACACATCTACTTTTGATACACTTACCTAAAGAAGGACACTAAAAGCAAAAACAAAAAAGAAGTGAGGAGAGGTGAAAACAAGAGAAGTCGAGACAAGTTCGAGATTTGGAGATATCAGTTTGAGTTGTCGGAAGATGGAGAAGAAAAATCATTGAAGTCAAATCAATGGACTCTGACCAAAAATCCTTCCAGTGGCAGGAGATAAAAATCTGTTTCCTGCTGCCTCTGCAGATTGATCACACTGCCCAGGCTCTCTGTTTTTTTGGTCAGAGGCCAAAAATTGGTAAATGCTGACCATCTAAGCTACCCACTCCCTCATCCAGCACCTTGACAAGGTCTACTCCCTTCTTTGACAAAAGTGAAAGTTGCGAAGATGTGTAGGGAAGGTGGGTGTATTTGTGGAGATGGTGGTGGTGGAGCAATGGCGTAGTTTGTGTTCTGGGGTGGTGGAGAAGGGAGGGACAACTTATGCATCATATATCTGTCCTGTTTCTGCCTGTCCTTACTGGTATCAAAGCGATTTAAACCATTTGTGAACTGCTGACTTTCTTTTATTTAGTTTTTCTTTTCTTCTTTTTTCTTTTCTTTTTATTTCAGATTAATCAGAATGCTTTGAGGGTACAGTGTAGGGGTGAGATGTGAAATGACCAGCTTCGTAATAAGATGAGAACAGGATTTAAAGAGGAAAAGAAAATAAAGCAACAATGACAAATAAAAGAACTTTAGTGTTCTGTCAAGATAGATAATGATTCTTTTGGGAGTTGTCTTTTATCTTACCATTTTTTTAAAAAATCTTCCAGTGTATTTTTCAAGCCCATTGTTGACCTGATAAATACTAGTTTGGCCAAGTCAATGTTGAAATAACTTACACAATTTTTGATAAATAAAATTAGTTTATTCTAACATTATTTCACATATGACAACATTTTAATGTTGAAAATATAATTTAAAAATGTATACAGTCCCCTCCAAAAGTATTGGAATGTCAAGATCAATTCCTTTGTTTTCGTTGGTCACTGAAGGCATTTGGATTTAAGATCAAATGCTGAATATGACAGAAGTCATGGTGATGTCAATGTGTTGCAGGCTTGATGCAGTTATTACAAGCAAGTGTTACGCAACCAAATATTAAATGTTATTTACTTTAAGACTATGTGTTCCTTTATTTTTGCTCACCTAAAAATGGAGTGGTCTGATACAAAAGACAATATGTCCTAAACTGTTTAACACATCTAAATGTAAATATGAGGAAATAAAAGCAGAAATTCTGAACTCTTGTCTCATATTCATCATTTGATATTAAACCCAAATGTCTTCAGTGAACAACAAAAACAAAGGAACTCGTCTTGGCATTTCAATAACTTTAGAAGGTACTGTATATAAAAACCAAAAATGTTGGTGTGACTAACAGACAACTTGCAAAAGATTTAAAATCTTTTGGGCAATAAAAAATCCCAAAAAGGAAAAAGGACCAAAACGCAAACACCTACTTATGCAGTAAATTAACTTTTTAGAGAGAGCAAAAAAAATGATTTACAAGATGTAAATAACATATTTTGATGTGAAAACCAAATGTTTTCAATGAATAACAAAAACAAAGGAATTGGCCTTCACGTTCCAATACTTATGGTGCAGACTGTAGATATATATATATACATATGTATATATATATATATATATATATATATACATATGTATATATATATATATATATATATACATATGTATATATATATATATATACATATGTATATATATACATATATATATATATATATATATATATATATATATATATATATATATATATATGATAAAATATATTTTTAAATTGTTATAATTATGGGTAAGTACTGAAGATTGCATTTATGCATAAAACAGTTACTACTCAGTGTTGACCTCATTCATGTGCTAATAATCTTGGGAAAGGCATGAATCCATCTCTTCTCCTCCCAGCTATGGGTAAAATAGCAGGACAGACTGGGTCCTATAGCCTTGAATAAAAACCAGTCTAGAAGGAAAATCTGAATTGTTGAATCTGCTGCACCAAATATTCTTCCAGATTCACAATGGGGCTTTAGGCCTAATCGAGGTCCAACAGATATGATCTTTATGGCCCAACAAGTTCAAGATAAGTGCAGAGAGAAGTAACTTGATCTCTAAAAGTGCTTTATAGATCTCAACAAGGTTTTTGACACTGTGCTTAGGCAAATGTTTTGGAGTGTCCTTCTTCAACTAAGCTGTCCTGAAAAGTCTTCATCAGATCTTTATATAACAACATCAAATATTCGGTTTGTATTAATGCCATTTCTGTTGAATCTCATTTTAAGCAAGGAAATCCTCTGGCTCCTATTCTATTTATAATCTTTTTTACCATTGAATCTTGCAAACATTTGCTCATAGCAATGCCAGTATCTATATCCATTACCGCACAACAGGAATGTTGTTATCTGTCTATATTTCTGAGATGAGATATTATGTACACTATTTACATTATTCAAACTATTGTCCTCATCTTTGTCACCATATTTATTACAATGTTTCGCCTGTTGTACGCTCCGGCCTTCTTCAGGTGGTTGGAATGTCGAACTGAAGCCTTTATTTCACTTGCTGGGGTAGACTGTTCTAGTTCCACGTGCCATGTCTAATGGATGTCAGCTATCAGTTATCTCCTGTTAATTCCCCTCTCCAAGTTCTCCACCGCCTTAACCAGATATTGAACTCACAGTCTTTGGGTTTATGACTCTCATTCATGATCTTCTTTACACTGAAATCTGTGAGATCTTGCAGCACACAAAGGGGTAGAAGCACAACTTCTGACTGACTGCATCTCTGCTGCATGTGATGAGCTCGGATTAACAATTAATATTAAGATCATCATTATGCTACAACCAGCGCCAGGCAGGTTGTATATTCCACTATAGATCTATATCAAGGATAAGAAGCTAGAAGATGTAAATACATTTGCCTACTTTAGTAGCACACTAGACATAATACACTTGACAAGAAAGCCAGTTGTAGACATTCTAAGGCCTGTGATGTGTTCACTAAATATATTTTGAGACATTGGTCACAGTCATCAAAATAACAACCAAAGTAGAAATCTACCAATCATAGTTACTAGCAATATTGCTATATGGATGCAACCAGTGATGCATGTGCATTATACTAAAGATGGTGATTCCATGTGCTGGATAAAAGAATGTTGCATTCGGCTAAAATAACAAGCACTGATCCCATGATTATGAATTACCAACTTAGATGGGCTCTTTTTGAGGAGGATACTTTCATGCCAAAACAAGTGCATGACATGCAAATTCTCTAAAGTCAGCTTTAGAGACACACTTTAAAAGGTCAATGTTGATATTCACACATCGGAACATCTTGCATCAGACAGGGAGGTGTGAATAAATTTGATTGCTTTTGGTTACTTATACTGCAATGAAATAAACAGATAAACATGTGTGGAACCCCATAAAAACACTAAAAACCTCAATTAAATCATTTTTGTGCAAAACATAGGCTCCAATTTGAATTTTGACATTCATATTTATTAACCAACCAGTGATGACATTATATCAAATGCTCTTAAGACCTTTGAAATTTCAGACAACCATATGTGTTGCCTGCTACAAAATTTGAAAGCTCACCCTAGAAAACAATCAACAATATTTTCCCTCCTAAAATAGATATTTAAAAATTGGGGGAAATATTTATTAACCAATAAATCTTCTGAGTTTAGTAAATCAAAATTTTAGATCCCTGGTGCTTATTTCTTTCTTATAAATACAATCATGTATATTCAAAAAGTTACTTTTCAGTTTTACAGTAAACCTTTGACCTAGAGTTACTGTTTTGTGCACAAATGAATTCTCACACCTTTTATACAGTTAATTACTCAACATTATACATATTTTATTCTGTAATTTTTTATAATAGCCTCACGATTCTAAAGTAAATTAAGCAACACAAAAACACATAAAAATGAGTTTTTACAAACAATATGTTAGTAGTAGTTATAACACAACTTCACTTGCTGAGATGCTGAATATTAGAAAATTACACACATTCATAAAACAACATAAATACGTGACACTCTCCTTATCGAGACTATTGTGGCCTAGTTAGGGCCTAAATTAAAGACTCACAATTTAGTCTGTGGTGTTGTAAATAACAAAAACAAAAATATTTTTGTGAGGCTCTGTTTCACAAGGGTCTTTGAAATGCGGTTCTTTCAACTTGAAAGAAATAAATACTCAATAACAAAAATTTATTTAAAATTTATAGAGCTGTGTTTGATGATTATTTCTTTCTTCACTTTTAGCATGCTTATTCCTCTACATATGGAAGATGTCATCTCTCCTCCTGACAGGGGCACAAAAGTTTTCCTCTTGTGATGAATGTGGCTGTCTGCTTCTCAAGAGCTGCCCCCCTCAGTCACAACCATAAACACAGAAATACCCCTATTTACCAATATGTTACACAGTAAGAATTTTCATGCACCATTTGTAACAAAGAATTTACTCACTACCATAAAACTAAACATTAGATAATCAGGTTGGTGTCAGATGACTCACCTGTACTCAATGTAGAATGACTTGGAGGTTACTTACGGGTCATGAGACATTTAAGATATCATCAATGACATGGAAATCATCTCTGAAATGCTTCTTTGGGAGTCATGAGTCCTAGGGAGTGGTCTTATTTGGTCACAAGTCATCATGTACAAGGTGCTATGGATAGATTGTCATGTAAATGACACAAAAAATGAATGTAACACTGATATCTCATTTTAACAGGTATATTTACCAAAATTACACAAGAATATTTTGAAATACTGAAGACTAGATTTATTCAATAAAATCTCCATTGGCTTCAACCTCGGTCTCCAGACGACTTCGGAATCTCCTGCAACTCCTCTGGATGGTCTCCTTGTTTAAGTTGGTGAATGCTGCCATAATCCTTGCCTTCAGTTCATCTTTGGTATTACATGGAGTTTTGTTGGTCTATTGCTCAACTGTGCCCCACACATAATAATCAATGGGGTTGCAGTCTGGGGACTATTGAGTTACCTCCTCCTAATTTTTGAAACTGCTACTAGGAGTCAATCTTAGGAATATAAATGCTCGACAATATTTTTTCTCACCCTCTTCTCACCTTATTCACCTTTTTCGTCAACATGTAACCTATCAAGCAGAACACATTCCCTTTGGGAAATGCATGAGAAAACCACATACATACAACGCACATATGTGTGCACATTCACTCTCTACACATACTTTGCACCCCAAAAATTTTCACATTCATTTGACACACATATCTTCATCTTTGGCACTTTATTGTTAATACATTATTATTTCTTTGTACAGATATATTGGATCTTGTTATTTATTTACATTTCTTTACATGGACTTATATCCCAAGTCTGCCATGCTTGTTGTGAGTATTTCAGGAGACACACAAGTTTATCTCTCAATGCATACACTGGTCCATAAAAGGAGTTAGGTGGCTAGATGTAATGAATGATGTACAGATATTGTTTGATAGCCATGACTGGGTAATCTTACTTGTGTGATATGGTTCAGGTCCTGTTGCCAGACATCGGATCTTCCACAAGCCACCTTCTTGACTCACTGCAGCACTACCTCCTCAAGGCACTTGATGTAGGCCTCTGTGTTGAGTCTGAAGCTGTCACCAACAAATTTGGGAGTTCTCTTCTTATCAGAATGATCAGAGTAAGTTTTCCAAGCTACCATATCTTTTTAATGACTGTTAGACTCATCCAAATCCAAATCTTCTGCGTTGTCCTCAGACTGGCACCCAAACACTCTGAAGCTGCTGGTGCCAATGCCAGTATGTTATTTCCAAATTTCTGGCAGAGTGAATTCTGTCATGGTACTCTTTTTCTCACAGATGGTGCCTGACTGACCCTACTATACTGCGCAGTTGACAAAATCAAAAACAAACAATGCACATGCATGAAATTAAAAATATAAAAGAGATACAATTTACTGATTGCAACCTAACATGCCTTCTGTACTCTTGTGAGACATGGAGTGTGTACTGCAAACATGTAGACACTCAGGAGAAATTCCACCAATGATGTTTTTAAGTTGGATTCTTGGTATATACTTGACATTCCACATATCAGACACTGTGGTTTTCAAAAAGGCCAGTGCAATCAGTATCAAAGTGGACTCTCATTGCCACAGGCTTCATTGGGCAGGCCATGCCATTTGATTTGATGGTAGCAGAATACCCAAGCAAATGTTTTATGGTGAGTTGATCATGGTCTGGTTAAAAGAATCTTTTGCAACTTGCTATATCAAAGATCCTTATTGGGAAACTGTTGCTTGTGATCAAAATAAGTTGAGGTGGATAATTCCTGAAGGCAGTAAGATCCTTCAAGAATATGCAATGAGTTGTGCAAGGTTCAAGTGTGCAGCTAAGAAAGGGGGAAGCACTTATCCAGCTATCCAATAATCTACCTGTGATGAATGTGGCAGTATATGTCTCTCTAATGCAGGTCTCCTTAATCACAAATAGTGTCATATAGGTAGACCTTTGACGAATTACAATCTGCTCTACACTGAGAATAGCTTGCAGTCTCACCTGTCACATAAAAACCCACAAGCAAACTGAAAAAACTTTACAAAACAGGCCAGGCCCTGTACAGAACACCTTTGTTTGCACATCTGCAATAAGTATTTCAAGTTACCTGCTGGCTTCAAGAATGACAATGGTTCTTGAAGCCAGCAAATGACGTACTAAAAACAATGATCAGAAATGGTCATACTTGTTTAACAACATCATAATAACATAAAAAATTACAATGTATGCATGTATATGGGTGAATGGTTGAGTGGTAAGAACATTATTTTTTTGACAATGAGTCTGGGGTTCAAATCTCACCATCTTACAAATTCAGGAATGTTGGTATTATTATTCTGGGGAGGTGATTCCAATGTGTGTCAGTTTGGAAAGTGCATGAAAACCATGCCACAGGTTAACTCAAACTTTGTGAGTGAAATTGGTCAGACAGAACAATTCAGAAGATGTGGATGTTTGCACAAAGTCATAATTCATTAGGATGAAGGGTCTGGGCATACTGACCATAACAGATTAGGCATTCTTTCCTAGAAACTCTAACTAAAGCCCATTCATCAGAAGTGCAGTATAAACCAGAGATGGGCTTCATGAGTCTTGAATAAATACAAATGTGACTGAGCAGGCCTCTGCGAAAGGGACTGACTAACCACCCAAGCAGACAGGAAAATGAGAGTAGCCAGTCATTATCTATCTATCAATCTATATCAGTCCATTCCTGTGTATCTATCTTTGTTCATATTTGTGTTCATCTATCTATCTATCTATCTATCTATCTCTCTCTCTCTCTCTCTCTCTATATATATATATATATATATATATATATATATATATATATATATATATTAGCCTTTTTTGTTCATATATGTTTTAGTTTTCATATCTACTTCACTATCTATCCTTGCATATTAGTGTGTTCATAACTGTCTATCTATCTCTTTGTTTATATTTAATAGTAATCATTCACTGACCAAACAACCAGTGATGTTTTTAGTTGAAATTTATAAAATTTCTCTCTTAAAACAATTTTTTAGGAAAATAGGTTCAAGTCCAGCAGCTGTTATCACTCTTTCCAGTACTAATTGGAAGTGGTGTCCTTTCTTTCTTTTTAATCAAAGAAGTGTAATCAGCATCTTGATTATGTCATTATTCTTTCTTCAGGTTACATGTGCCATCCATTTTGGTCCGAGTAATGTGGTTTCTTTTATTTGGTACAGTATTTTTCTTTGGGATTCTGTAGCACCAGTTCATGAGGCTCAAAGAAGCACAGCCTACACCAAGACCCACAGGCTTTACTTTTGCTCAGAGCCATTCTTAATCATTGATCTGAGAAAGCAGTTGTATACAATTGACAGTTTAGATATTTCTGAATGAATTTGGTGCCATGCATGGCATCCATATGAAGGTTTTGATCTAATGAGGCAATTATCGATCTTTCTAGTATTGACATTGTTGGCGGGGGGTGGTCCTTATTAACCTTTTATTTGAAGTCATGTTGAAAGTCAGCATCTTGATTATATCATTATTTTCTCTTCAAGTTATTAGGGGTATCCATTTCAGTTGTTGCGACTATTGAAAGTCCTTAAATGATGCAGTTTCTCTTATCTGGTAATTCCGTAGTTCCAGTCCATGCTGTTTAAAGAAGGATGGTCCTCATGGAGACATAAATGCTTCACTCAAAGTCACTTTTAACCATCAATCTGAGAAAGCAGTTGCATAGAGCTGACAATTTAGATATTTACGAATGAGTTTGGTACACTGCATCCATATGAAAGAATCAATCTGATGAGACTATTTAAGAAGAAAAGTTTTTAGATTCATTTTTGGTTATGCAGCAGTTTGCAGTATTGTGTGAAACTACTCCTAATGCAGCCTATTCTATGTTTCATTTCCTTTTATCCTATACTAAATTTGTAATAATTCCTTGATATACCAAGATATGTGAAGTGGTTACTAATTCCACATATGATGGATTCACCTATATTTTTTTAAATCATTTCACCCCTACCAAGGTGGTAATCTCACCAAGACACAGGTGGTTACAGGGAGTGAAAGAGAATGAGAAGTCTTTTAATGAGGAAAAGGGAGGAAAGGACAATAAAGGAATGGGGTGTAGGAAGACAGAAGATTGTGATTGACAGTGCATTTAAATTTGTGAAGATTATAGGTGTCTAGGATGCAAGAGACAGTAAAACAGTAAGACCTACTTGCCAATCATGCAGTCGAGGCATCCAGGGGGAAACCTCTTAAGAAAAATTTCCATTAAAATGTTTGTAGAAAAGACTGATGGAAGCCATGTCATGTTGGTGAGAAAAGTTCCGAAGTCAAGATGCTAGGGGAAGACCGATTACATTACAGACCCTCCTTTGAATTTTGTCAAGAATCTTGTGATATAAACCAGAAGCACCAGACCAGATATGTCAATGTACAGACAAATGGTAGATTTATAAATATGCATGATGAATTCTGACAAGAAAAATCTTCTGGTACAACACAGAGAAATAACTTTCCTTGCAGTAGTCATAGCAGTTGTTTCAATATAAGTCACTCCAGTTCATGTGAGTGGAAAATGTGAGCCCAAGAAGGTGCAAAGTGTTCTTAATCATAGTTTCTAGTGATAGAATAGTGATGGGTTTGTGATGCTGCATCTCTGTAAAAGAGGCTGCAGAATGGGAAATAAATTGTGCAACAAATATATACAGTGGATTGAAGTTTGTTTATTGGGCTGGGTCTCAAGGTGAATTTTCCTGTCAGCTTGGCACTGGAGCTTGAACTGAAGACTATTGGTATCTGTTTGAAAGTGTCATCCTCAGAGCCATTACTAAAAGAGAAGAAAGACAAAAGAGTTGATAAAGTGCAAATCAAATATTCTGTAGAAAAGCTTAAGGTCAAAAGATTAGAAAGAAGAATGATGCGGAAAGAGATAATAGGTGAAGAACAATGGAAGAAACTGGTCTGGGAAGAAAAAGGAAGAAAAGAAGAGAAAAGAAAAAAGAATGGATGAAAGTAAGAAAAAATGAAAACAAAGAAAAGAAATTTAAAGTGAAAGTAAAAATGTAAGCAAGAAAAAAAAGAAAGAAAAGAAATTTAAAGAAAGAAAAAGAGAAAGAAAGAAAGGATAGATGAAAGCAAGAAAGGAATAAAAACAGAAAGGAGAGAAGAAAATAAATCTAAAGTGAAAGTAAAAGTGAAAGTAAAAGTGAAAGTAAAAATGTAAGAAAAAAGAATTAAAAGAAGGATGAAAGCAAGAAAGAAATAAGAACAAAAAGAAAAGAAATAAAAAGGAAAAGGGATGGATGAAAGCATGAAAATGATAAAAACAGAGAGAAAAAAGGAGAAAAAAGAAAGAAAATTAATTTAAAGGTAAAAATAAGAGAAATAAAATTAAAAAGAAAAAGTAAAAAATCAAAAAAAGAAAAACTAAACAGAAAGATTAAAATGAAGGGAAATAAATTAGAAAGACAGGAAGAACAGAAAAATAGAAAGAAAAAAGAAGAGAATAAATTTAAAAGCAAAGTAAAAATGAAAGAAAAAAAAGAAAGTTTTGGAACTAAAGGAAAATAAGTGAAAGAAAAATGATAAAAATGCAATGAGATTTTAAAGAATTATTTTTTAAATAAACAACAAAAAGAAAAAATAAATTTAAAAAGCAAATAAGAAAGAAATTAAATAAAACAGAAAAAAGGTAAAAGAAAAGAGAAATAGAAAATGAAAAGAATAGAAAAATAAATAAAAACTAGTAGAAAAACTGGTATCAAAGTAATAAAGAAAAAAAGAGAATGAAAAATAAATTATTAAAAGTGAAGAAACCAAGTGAAAAGGGATGAAAGAAAATATGGAAAAAGTCAAACTAGGATAAAAACTGAAAAAATAAGACAGCTGGAAAACAAAGAAGTGTATATGAGAAAAAATAAATTGAATATGATGGAAAAAGGAAAGAGAAAAAAGAAAAATGATTGAAGAAGAAAATAGATAAGGAAAGAAAGGAAAATAGAATATTGAATATCAAGAAAGAAATGAATAAAACATTTTGGAGATGACCTGGAGGAATGAAAAAAGGAAAAAGAAAAGAAAAATATTTAAAAAATAAAAGGATAATCTGTCTGAAAATAATGCGGGCAATGAGAAATATAAGAATTTATTGAAGTAAGGACAAAAAAGACAAAATAAATAAATATTTACTAAAAAAGTAATAAAAAGGAAATAGAAAAAAAAAAAGCTCAAAAATAAATTGAAGAAAGAGAAAAATTAAAAAGAGAGAAAAATAATACTGAATGAAGAAAGAAATATGAAAAATGGAAGAAAAAATTAGTTGAAAGAAAAAGTGAGGCAAAAGAAATGAAAGAAAGCAAGAATGGAAGGAGAACATTAAAAAAATAAAAGAAAAAGAAAAAGTGTAGAAAATGAAAAAAAAAAGAAAGAAAGAAAGAAAGAAAAGAAAGAAAGAAAAGAGTTAAAAATGAAAGAAAAAGAAAGCAATGGATAGAAATTACTATAAAGAGAGAAATGAAAAAAGAAATAAAATAAAGAAACTGGTAAAAGAAAGATAGAATGAAAGGGAAAGCAAAGTAGAAGACAACAAGTTTAAAGAAAAAAGAATTGAAGATTTTAAGAGCAAAAGAATAAAAGAACAAAAGATAAAATTAAAAGAAACTGGAAGAGAAAAGAAATGAAACAAAATGAAAGAAATAAAGAAAGAAAGAAAGAAAAAAAAGAAAGAAAGTAAGAAAAGAAAGAAAGAAAGAAAGAAAGAAAGAAAGAAAGAAAGAAGGAAATAAACAGATGAGAAAAGATAAAATGCAGAAAAACTGAAAGAAACAGCTAAAAAAAAGAAACTGAAGGTATAAATGCACGGATGAATAAACGACAGAATTGAAAGAAAAAAAAGAAACAGATGAAAGAAAGAAATTATAAAAAAAACAATGAAAGAAAGGAACAGATAAAAAAATATGAAATTAAAGTAAAAAGAATGAAGCAGACAACAAGATGAAAGAAAAAGCAATTGATGATTTTAAGACACAGATGAACAAATGAGAAAACTGAAGAAAAAAGAGACAGACAGAGAAAATAAAAGTAATTAAAGAAAGAAACAAATGAAGAAAGATAGAATTCAAAAAAACGAAAACAGATAAAAAATGAAATGGAAGATATAAAAGGTAGAGATGAACAGTAGAGAGAAATGAAAGAAAAAAGAAACATGGCTGCCAAACAAAGAAATGCCAAAAAAATAAATAAATAAAATGAAAGGAAGAGAATGGAAATTTCAAGAAAGAAAGGGAATCTTAAAAAGTCAAAGACAAAAGTCAGAGAGAAAAGAAAGGAAATGTCTGAGAATTAGATAGAATGTGAACAATGCATAAATAATGAGAAAAGCTTATAAGGATTAGAAAATGGTTGATGTGAACTCATGGAAGGACTATGAAAGTAGTCTTCCAATAAGCTATTCCGGCTAAGTATGGCCAGTGTTCAAACTGCCCACATCTACCAGCAACACTAGCTGCAGATATGGAGGGTTAGGAACTACATTGGGTACAGGGATTACAATTTGCATGAAAATAGCTTGAAATTTTCTTTAAGGCACATTACAATCTAAGAACGAGTGTCATAGAGTGAAAGAGCAAAACTTTAACAATTCAGAAGATAAGAGTATAAAATGCAAATTGAGTAGAAAGGTTTAAGTCATGTTCGTTTATTCATACAATTATTTTGGGTTTTGTCTCTAGTATTAGTGAAATTGTCACAGTTCTTTTTGGAAGGAGAATTGCTGCCATTTTCATTTTGCTGTCATTTTAATTGCTGCCATTTTAATTGCTGCCATATTTCTAACTAAATTAAAATTTTTATGATTACAGTATATTTTATTTTTTTAAATTATTTTTTTACACTATTTGCATTTTTCAGACTGTTGTCTTCATCTTTATTGTCACATCCACAATGTTTCGGCCATTGTATGCTCTGGCCTTCTTCAGATGATATTTGTTTGAATTTTGAACCAAACCCAGAATAGTCAATCTGTATATTGGTGTTAGAGATTGACTATTCTAGGGTCGGTTCAAAATTTTAAAAAATATCACCTAAAAAATGCTGGAGTGTACAACAGTCAAAACATTGTGAATGTGACAATAAAGATGAGGACAACAGTTTTGAACAAAGTAAATAGTGTAAATAGTTACAATAGTCAGAAATATATATAAATTATTTTGATTTTAAAATTTTGATTTTTAAATTCATGAGTTTACTTCCTATATTTTAATATTTCCATTTATTTATTTCTAATGCTTTTATTTAAAATTTATTCATTTTAATATTAATTTTAACATAATTATTAAGTATGGATCCTATGTGAAAAGGGGAATTTAATGCAACAAATCACTCAAGAATTAATTTTAAGCTGATTGGGATCAAAATGAAAACAAAAGTCAGAGTAAAGCAAGAACAACAAATCAAAGAATGCTTATTTATTTGTTTTTACCGTAAACCAATAAATAAGTTTTTACCGTAAACCAATAAATAAGTTTATACCATAAACCAATAAATAAGTTTTTACCGTAAACCAATAAATAAGTTTCTACCATAAAGCAACAAATAAATTTTTACTGTAAACCAAGAAATAAGGTTTTTACCATAAACCAATAAATAATTTTATACCATAAATCAATAAATAAGTTTTTACAGTAATCCAACAAATAAGTTTATACTGTAAACCAATATATATAAGTTTTTACCATAAACCAATAAATAAGTTTTTACCATTAGCTAATAAATAAGTTTTTACCATAAACCAATAAATAAGTTTATACCATAAACCAATAAATAAGTTTTTATCGTAAACCAATAAATAAGTTATTACTTTTTAATCCAACAAATAAGTTTATACTGTAAACCAATATATATAAGTTTTTACCTTAAACCAATAAATAAGTTTTTACCGTTAGCTAATAAATAAGTTTTTACCGTAAACCAACAAATAAGTCTAAAAAAGACTAAGATAGAAGATGTTAAATCAAGTCATCATTTTTAGAATTATTTAGGTTTTTTTTATTTATCAAACTTTTGGTAATGTTTACCCTGTAGTGAGACTAAGAGTAGAAACAGGAAGTTACGTCTTTCATAGCTTAAAACATAATGACATATTTCAGGCTTTGAGCAATAGGCTCCTTGCATAACTTCCTGTTGAAGTTGATTAAACACAATCCTAAATAAATATGTGTTGACCAATAGGAAATGAGTGCGCCTGAAATAATCAACAACTTAATCAACGCCACTTTCAACTTTGCTAACAATATAAATAGACCCCCCCCCCCGTCTAAAAGAAGAAGAGATTCCAACAGGAGACACACAAAGAAGACACAGAGAGACAAACTGTGAGCAGGTACATCAAAGGCATCTTGGCTTCAACAACCATTACCACTCCTCACACCTTCCTTGTCATTCCCCCCACCCTTTACTTCTCTCATATATTCTACCTCCTTTTTATTATTCACGGGACCAAATGACCAAATGAAACTAGTATTTCTCAAAAACACTTAAGTACTTTCACAAACTCTTGTATTCATTGGAATATAATAAAATTTTTAAAAAATTTATTTAAATTTACTTAAATACCAACTTTGTGCCATGACTACTTTTATTGTACAATATGAAACCACTTATTAATGTTTATATAAATTATTATTGTTATACTCCAGACTTGATTGTTCTTAAGATGTAGTTTATCGTGTTTTATTCATTCAACTATTGCTGTATTGCATCAAATGTTGCAAGAGGCATAGGATAATGTATCACTTGATGCTATTCACCATGTATAAAATCATATGCATTTGACAATATAGAATTTGTTAATGTTCAAGAAGGTTATACAGCTTGGGTGCTACTGTTACGTCCCTTATTTTGGGAAAATGCATGCAGATGCTAATGGTAATGTAGCCGTTTGTTTATAAGGAAACATTTCTCATTCACTGATGGAACAGCCAGTGTTATTTTTGGTTGAAATTTACAAGATCTTTCTATGAAAACAATTTTTCATGAAAATAGGTTTCTCAAGTCCGCTAACTGTTACATCTCTTTCCAGTCTTGATGGTGGCTTCCTTCCTAAACTTTTGTTTGAAGTCATGTGGAATATCAACATCTTGATATATATATATATATATATATATATATATATATATATATATATATATATTTGTGTATTTAGGCAGCAATCCTTCTTTCATGCACATTTCATTAAAAACGACTGACAAGGTGCTTTTATTTAGTTTTTTATATAATTTCTCATGTGATCTAATAATTTTTTTCTTTCCGGATGACAAATTATATAAAAATTGTCCAAATGTTCTTTTTATCCGAGCGCTTTCAGCTATACATTTAGCCCTTTTCAAGGATTATATTTTAACTTTTAAAATTAGAAATAGTTTGTTGTATGTATGTTTTATAAAATGTTTCATTTTTTTTGGTTTCAAAACACAGTCAAGATATTATGTCCATGTTCAAAGTTCATATTATTAAGTGTTGGTTTGTTTTTATTAATAAGGTTTGCATTATTTTTAGCCTTTTTTTGAATGTGGATGGTGCTATTATATATATATAATTATTGTATATCTGTTAAAATAAGATGTCAGTGTTATATAAATATATATTTTCTCTTCAAGTTACATTTGATATCCATTTTAGCTTTTGCTGTTGTTGAAAGTACCCAAGTGACATGGTTTATTTTATTTGGTAGAGTTTTTATGTCTGATTCTGTAGCACCAGTCCACAAGAGTTAAAGAAGGATGGTCCTCACAGAGACCTTCATGCTTCATCCATTTAAGGCCATTTTTAACCATTGATCTGAAGAAGTAGTTGTATACAGTTTTAATGCAGGTTTAGCACTAACATCACTCCTTCATAGTAAGCCTATAAAATTTTCAGCCCAACTTTGTATATTAGTGTTTATATATATATATATATATATATATATATATATATATATATATATATATATATATATATATATGTATATATATGTAGGTACGATATATATATATATATATATATATATATATATATATATATATATATATATGTCATTCACAGACAGTACTGTTTCGCTGTATCACAGCTCCTCAGTGCGACTAGACTTCCAAATGCCTCAAGCCAGGATTGAAACACAACTAATTTGGTGTCAGCCAGAGCTATCTTCACTCGGTAGAGTTACATAACTAAATCAAGCGTATTGTTTTTACAAATGTAAACAAATGCCAATCAGCCAAAGTGCTCCATTCATTTTACTGAAGAGCTTTGCATTAGTGCAGGTGGCTATTGTTTATAGAATTAGCTTATCACTCAAAAGTGCTCAATGTGATTTCAAAAACACTATCTCGGGAAATTTGTTTATCTGGAAGCCCTACATGGTCAAATTGGTTAAGCATGTCAAATCTATTGACAGTTCATCATAGGAGATGCAGGTTCGAATCCTGCTGGAGGAAAAAGTTTTCTGACAAGAGTTCTCAAATATTCAGGCCAGTAAATGTAGTTAAATAAAAAAATACTCTTTAATTAAATAAACAGAGTATTTGCTCGAATATGAGTATCCATCTAAAATAACATTTAAGCAAAAGAAATTAAAATGTATATATACTTTTTTATTTAATTACATTTACTGGCCTGAGTATGTGAAGAATCTGGTCAGAAAATATGCATCCTCCAACAGGATTTGAACCTGCATCTCCTGTGGGGAATGGTTATATAGATTTTACATGCTTAATTGATTTGGCCATGTAGGAATTTAAGTTAAACAAAGCCAGAGATATGCTTTTGAACTCACATTCTCAGCCAAATTTTGTATTTGGGCAACAAATACCCAATTATATATATATATATATATATATATATATGCTCTATCTTTGATATTGAGCACTTTATCCCATGAATATACCACACCTTAAAACTTCTTCATACAAATATATATATATATATATACAGTGTAACCCGGATATAAGATACCCGGATATAAGAGAAGCCCGGATATAAGAGAGATTTTCTCTGGTCCCAAATTAGAGCCTGTGTTAATGTATATATAATAGACAAAACCATGATATAAGAGAAACCCGGATATAAGAGACTTCTTCTCCGGTCCCAACAACTCTCTTATATCCAGGTTACACTGTATATATATATATATATATATATATATATATATATATATATATATATATATATATATATATATATATATATATATTTGTACACAAACATACACCCCTGGTTAAAATCTTAAGATCAGATACCAAAGGGTTTTTAAAAATATAAAATACCATTAAATATACATCCTCCAGCAGGATTCGAACCTGTATCCCCTGTGGGCAACTGTTATTAAATTTGATATGCTTAACTGATTTGGCCACATAAGACTCCCAGTTAAACAAAGGATGCATATTTTCTGACAAGAGTTCTCAAATATCCAGGCCAGTAAATGTAATTAAATAAAAAATACTCTTTAATTAAATAAACAGAGTATTTGCTCGAATATGAGTATCCATCTAAAATAACATTCAAACAAAATAAATTAAAATATGTCAGATTTAATCCATTTCAGAAAATATTTATATATATATATATATATATATATATATATATATATATATATATATATATACACACATAGGGTGCGATGGATAACTTGTCATCGAAATTATGCAAAAAGGTGCATAACACTGACATCTTATTTTAACAGATATACAATAATTATATATATATATATATATATATATATATATTTATATATAAATATATATATATTCTGACAAGATTTAAGGAGTATAAGAACTACAATGAATCATTTTCATCATAGTTCCTATCAGAAAGAGACAGCAGAAATTACTGTAAAAAGAATAATGAGGAAAGAAGGCTTAGAAAATTAAACACTCACATGATATACTGAAGGCAAAAGTAGTAAAAGGAACCTTATTTATTGACACTATTTACATTTGAATCAGAATTTCCTGTAGGTTATCCAAATCGGGAACATAAAACCAATGAGTTTGTGATGAAAAGCATTGAAAGTTTTGTGGGCCACAAGGAACCTCTTCTTGCCACTGTCAAAAGGAGAAAAATGGTGTGACATGACAGCCTGTGTAAGACCATCATGCAAGGCACCATTGAAGGCGGACATAGGAGAAGATGCCAATGCAAAAACTGGTTGGACAATATCAAACAATAGACAGGTGTGATTGTACCAGAATTGCTGATGGCTGCTGTTGATAGACCGTTGTGTAGGGGATTTAGTGTGGCTTCTGCATTCGGATCCTCCCTACGATTACGAAAGTCACAGAGATGATGATGAGGATGAGGATGATGATATCCAGATAAATATACACCTGATGATGGCCAGAGAAATAACAACAACATGAATGATGAGGACAAGAATCCGAATCTAAATACTGTAAATAAGGATAACTCTTTGTCCCAGAAATTTCGACATTACGATTACGAAAGTCACAGAGATGATGATGAGGATGAGGATGATGATATCCAGATAAATATACACCTGATGATGGCCAGAGAAATAACAACAACATGAATGATGAGGACAAGAATCCGAATCTAAATACTGTAAATAAGGATAACTCTTTGTCCCAGAAATTTCGACATTACGATTACGAAAGTCACAGAGATGATGATGAGGATGAGGATGATGATATCCAGATAAATATACACCTGATGATGGCCAGAGAAATAACAACAACATGAATGATGAGGACAAGAATCCGAATCTAAATACTGTAAATAAGGATAACTCTTTGTCCCAGAAATTTCGACATTACGATTACGAAAGTCACAGAGATGATGATGAGGATGAGGATGATGATATCCAGATAAATATACACCTGATGATGGCCAGAGAAATAACAACAACATGAATGATGAGGACAAGAATCCGAATCTAAATACTGTAAATAAGGATAACTCTTTGTCCCAGAAATTTCGACATTAAATTAGCAAATAGTCTATTTGACAAGTTTGAGTGAATGGATGGCAGAACAAAGACAAAATGAGATGGTAAAAGGACAAGAATTATTGAGAGCTATAATGTATTATATAGGAATAAAGTATCACTGTCGACACTTAAGTTTGAACATAGATCACCAGTGAGCAAACACGGTTGATCCCATTATTGAATTAAGTAGGCCACGTGACCATAGAGTAAACGCGTATATGGGAGGTAGCATGTGTCTAATTGATCTCCATTTCTAGTCTATCTTCTATTACTATTCAGATCATTTCTACTCTATCCTCTATACTATACGGACTGCTATTCTCTACTCTCTTCACTATACTATTTCTCTATTCAGATCACTACATGGAGTACTATTCGAGTGAGTATTATTGAATGAGTACTATTAGTGCGAGTGATATTCGAAGGTGTCTGACATCAGTATTGTCCAATGGTGTTACTATTGTTGTATCTGTGATTACAAAGTCTCTACTACAAAGAGCATTAGGAAAGTGACAATGAGTATTTGTTGACATCAAAAAAGGGGCAATGAGTGTTTGTTGACATCACAAAATAATGCACATCAAAAACAGTTTTACAATGTGAAAGAAATATTAAGTATTAGTAAATAATAGTGTTTGTTAGCATCTCAATCTCTAAAACCTGGAAATCTGGGTGTTAATCAGCAGACCATGAATTTTTGCCTCCGATGAATAAATGGTTTCATTCTCAAGAAGGTTCCTTGCTTTGTACGTCTACTGGGATTCTCCGTTTCAGTCTTCAAGTGGAACTCATATATATGACCCACCACTAACGATGCTGCTAAAATGGTCAGTTCTTTCTATCACCTCAGAAAGTACCTGATTCCTCTTTATAAAAGTCATAACAAACCGAAAATAGATTACTGCTGTCATATCTGGGCCGGAGTTACACAATAATCTTTACTTACTCTCCTTGCTAGAGTTCAAAAGCAACAACAGGGCCTTCTTGTTGGTAATGAATTATTTTCAACTCTATAGCCCCTTTCCTCCAGATGAAATATTGAAAGCATCTTGCTACTCTGTTGATATTTCCATGGTAAATTTTCTGACAGGCTACATTACATAGTTCCATCAGTTCAAACCTTTACAACTAAAACCTGACATGCCATATACACATAGTTGAATCATCCCCATTTCCTACATATTCCATTGGTAAGGAGGAAGATCTATTTGGATAGCCTCTTCTCTAGAACTATTACTTTGTGGAACAGACTCCCAAGAGGATGCTTCCCCAACTGCTACAATCTTAACCTTTTCAAGTCTACTGTTGGATGTGTGTAATTGATAGCAGTTTGGAATGAGAATTTGGAGAGCCGTGTTCAAATTCTGGTCGATTCTGTTACATTCACTTATGTGTAAAAACTCTTGGAAAAGTATGAATCTATATCCTCCCCTCAGCTATGGGTTAAATAGGTACCTGGAAATTCCATTGTTAATCTAAACATAAATTGTTAATGCAATATTCACTTGCAAGAAAAAGAATTATTTTTACAATCCAAAATATGTTTCAACTTTTAATAACTGACAAACGGTTGATAAATCATAAAAAATAAATCAGTCAGCTAGGGTCAAGTGTTATCTTTCCTACCTATCCTCATAATCTGCACTTTTTACAGCTTACAGCCACATCACACTGAAACAGTGGTTCCTGCCCACTCACCAAAGTTAAGCAACGTCAGACTTGCTCAGTACCTAGATGAGTGACCACTTGGGAAAAGCAGGTGCTGTAAACTTGAATATAGGAATGATGTAATGGACAATAACTCAGCATCGATAATCAGAGAGCTGAGTTCCAATTCCCATGGAATTCATTGTATTCACTTATATTGTAGCCTTGGGAAAAGTATGAATGCACGTCTTCCCCACCAACTATGGATTAATTAGTAAGATTTGTATTACTAAAACCGTTATTATCTAAAAAAAAATTACTTACAATCTAGAAATATGTATGGCTTTAAATAACCTGCAATGGGTTTATACACTAAAGAAAATGAATGAATAACTCAATCCAGATGTACTTTTTACCTCCTCCTATCTTCATATAACATTCAATAACCCTCTACCTTGAGTGACTCTTGGGACATGTATTAGGTGAGCAATTAATAAAAAAAATATAAAATTCAAATTTCTTTCAAATTTTTTTAGTATATTTTTCTGTGTCCATTCTCACATTTTTTTTTATTACAGATTATTAGTACATTTTAGTATATTTTATTCCAGATTATTAGTAAACACTTTTAATCATACACTATTTACATTATTCGGACTATTGTCCTGATCTTTGTTGCCATATTTATCACAACATTTCAGCCGTTGTATGCTCCGACCTTCTTCAGGTGGTTGGAATGTTGAACTGAACCCTTTATTTCACTCGCTGCGGTAGACTGTGCTAGTTCCATGTGCCATGCCTAATGGATGTCAGTTATCAGTTATCTCCTGTTAATTTACTTCTCCAAATTATCCACTGCCTTTATCCACTGTGCCATGTGTTCTTAAGGACACATGGCATAGTGGATAAAGGTGTTGGTTAGATCCAGTGACAGGACCCAAAGAGTTGTGAGTTCAATACCGGTTAAGGCAGTAGAGAACTTGGAGAGGGGAATTAACTGATAACTGACATCCATTAGACATGGCATGTGGAACTAGAACAGTCTACCACAGCAAACGAAATAAAGGGTTCAGTTTGACATTCCAGCCATCTGAAGAAGGCCAGAGCATCCAATGGCCAAAACATTCTGATAAATATGGCAACAAAGATGAGGACAATAGTCCGAATAATGTAAATAGTGTACATAATACCTCATCTCAGAAATATAGACAGATGCTCTAATCATGCCTCCATTTAGGAAGTTATGGAGGGCCATGATTGTGTACATCTTGACATAGAACATAAAAGAAAGTGTCCAAATAAAATGTTACAATAGTATAAATTACATCATCCACATCTTACGAGTCAATGTTTATCTGCTTGCCTTGAAAATCAGTTTTCAATATATTCTGTTTTTTCCTGGGCACCAATCCCCAGTAGAAAATAAACAACCATCTCTAATACCAATCAGACCATTTAGTACGTACTGACTCCTATAAAGACTAAATATCTGGATGAAATTAATCAGGCATAGATGTAAATAAGTACAGCTAAACAGTTTGCAGAAATTGTACCATTTGTTGATATTATCTTTAAATAACATTTTTAAATTGGAATTAATTTAAGAAAGCTAATTTCTTTTTACGTATTACATATAAAAAATCAATTAAAAAACAGAATCTTATTTCCCTAACTTAAGGTTTTCAAAATCTATTTGTTATTTTTTTTAAACAATCTTTTTCTAAAAACAATTGTAATTTAACTGTACATTGTCACCTTCAAGCTACTAACTTAAAAAAAAAAATGTCGCAGTTGTTTAATTTAGAAACTGATGGTGCTTATCTGTGTTTGTATTTTTTAAATTCTTTAGAATATCATTGGAAAGTGTAAAAGCCTAAGAAAACGACACAAGTTCACCTTAGGTAGGAAAAACGCTTTTCATGCGCTGAGTATAAAAAATACATTTCGATCATTCCCTGATTTGCAAAATGCCCTAGGAATAAAAAGCACATAGAGAGTTTTTCTCTCTCTCCAAAGATTAGAGAGTTACACAAGCACGGAGAGACTCATCTGCATGAATATAGCAGCCTAAAGCTTATTTTCTTTATTCTCTTTGCTCTCTATCAGCACTTACATATGCAGATATCTTTCCAGGAAGTAATAAATCCACAAGACTTTCTCGTTTTCCAAAAAGCAGAAGGAAAAATGGAATAAAAGACAAGGAAGAAATTAACTTGACTAATTTTTCTTTGGTTTTTCAGGAAACAAAAATAAGCAATCTTCCCAAAGCAGTTTACAGTTCATTGCCAGTCTTGCAAATGCATTTACACTAGAATCAAGTTCTTGGACAAGATAGAAGAAAAAAATGAAAACAAAACAAAAGAGGAACTAAAGAAAAAGAAAAATAGAAGAAAACATTTTTATTCTATTTATTTATTTTTGAGACATTCACAATCTAGCAATCCACTTTGTCTTAAAGAATTACCAATTGTTTGTCTCGATAGATTTGCATTAAAAACTTGCCTGTTATTTTCTTTTTCAGAAGTCTGTATAAAGATTTCTTATTTACTGTCCAGTTTTGGATGACTATGGTTTCTTCAAAGAGTTCTCTTCTTGAAAAATTATTTTTGGTTGCACAAATTTAGTGCCTGTATGTGGTTAATATTATATGTTTTATGTACTTAAAAAAAGTACAAGATTGTACTGATTACTACATGAGCATCATGAATGGTTATGAAAATCTATATAAATTAAAATTGAATAAGACAAGTAAATTTCATATCCTTCTGTATATAAAATTCTGTGATTTCTGTTCGTCTGTCTGTCTGCTCATCACGCCTTCTAAAATAGTCATACACTGACTGAACAAAACCAAATTTTGGGGAGATGTGCAAACAGGTAAGTGGGTACAAATTTAGTGCCTGTATGTGGTATATATGCCAATTCTCCTAGCTCTGAGACGGTGTCTTTCTTAAATTAAGGTGTCAAGATGGCTATATTTCTGTTTCCTTTCCTTCACTCACTTTGCATGCCAGGCATATACATGCTCACTTTGCCACACAAGATAAGTCATCTTCTCTTCAATGGACTGAACATTGCTAAAGAGGGCAATCATGGGCATCAGAAGGTGAACAATCTTTACCTGCTTTTTCACTACTGAGATTAAGCAGTGTCAATCCTGGTCAGTACTTAGCTACTATAAGAAACTTCCCACAAGCTGAAATGTTTTGGCTTTAAATAGCCTGCAAAGGGTTGACAAGCCATAAAAAAAAATAATCAATAACCTCCATCGACAAGGCTCTGATGAAGGCTGGAGGACACAGTGGTCAAAATGTTATAAAAGCAAAGATGAAGACAATAGTCCACATTTAAATATCGTGTAGCAGGTTCGATCCCTGGTGGGTGCACTACACTTGTGACAGACTCAGATTAAATGAGAAACAACAAAAACTATAATAATATACGGAAACTGTGAAATTAAATATTTTATACTGAAGTTTGCTTAGTACAAGGCTCGAGTGCCACTCAAAGTAGAGGGTGATTGTTTTAGAAATAACCTTATGCAGTCTTTCACGTTTGACAAAGTCTTTGCTCTGAAAATCTTTATGAAAGAATCCTCTTTATCTATATATAAAATTCTGTAATTTCTGTTGATCTGTCCATCCATCCACCACACACTCTAAAATAGCCATACACTGACCAATCAAAACCAAATTTGGGGGCGATGTGCAAACAGGTAAGGCGGTACAAATTTAGTGCCTGTATGTGGTTAATATTAAATGTTTTATGTACTTAAAAAAAGTACAAGATTCTACTGATTACTACATGAGCACCATGAATGATTATGAAAATCTATATAAATTAAAATTGGATAAGACAAGTAAATTTCATATATTTCTGTCTATATATAAAATTCTGAGATTTTCATTAGTCCGTCTATCCATCACACCTTCTCAAATAGCTATACAATGACCAGTTAAAACCAAATTTTGAAGAAAAGTGCAAACAGTTAAGGGAGTACAAAGTACAGTTGATTTTGTAGGGTGCGTAGTTTTTAAAAAAAATTAAGTTTTATTATTTAACATGCAAAATACTCCCATTTAAAACCCATTTAATGAATAGAATAACAAATACTTCTTTAATAAAAATGCAATATCCTTTCTTTGTATATCTTTTCTTTAAGATTTTATATATGCACAAATCCAGTTTCCGGTTCACCCTGCAATTGCAAGATCTATAAACAAATCACAAGGCCAAATCCTTCAAAAGTTCAAATTTGGCTCCAGAAAGAAATATTTATGCATGGCCAGTTGTATGTTGCATGCTCGAGAGTAAGAAATCCTAAGAATTTATTATTTGCTGTTAAAAAGAAAAAAAGGAATTTTCTTAAAAAATATTGTTTACCTTGAAGTTCTATAAAATTAAATTAGATTAAACAAATTATTAAATCACAAAGTAGGGTTTTTGTTAAAGTATTTTTCTAAACAAATCAGCTTATTCAAATTTCATTGATTGTTTTGCGAAATTGAGTGAAATGTAGAGTTTGTAAATCTTGACAAAAAATGTTAGAAATAACTTCAACAATACTAAATGCTATGAGGATTTCAACACATATCAGCATCTTCCAAAAACATTCTAGTACTTTATAACACTCACATCATTATTCTAATGATTATAGATTGATCTGTATACTTTATGGTTTATCAACCCTTTGCAGATTATTTAAAGCCAGAAAATATATATAGATTGTAAAAATTTTGGTGATAATAAAAATGATTTACTGATAAAGTCAAACTAATTAACACATAGCTATAGGGGAGAAGCAGTTGATTCTTACCTTTCTCAGGGTAAGTACAGGGTGTCCATAAACTTTGTGTGCACTTTAAAAAATTTATAACTTTATTTGTATTTGCGATAGAAATAATCTGTAAAAAATGTTATAAAGTTTAATGTACCTAGTTTTAAGTATAGCTAAAATAACTAATGTGATTTTAGGCATTACTGTAAATCAGTTGGTAAATGTTTTCCGTGAACTGCAAAATCGTATTAACCTTTGTATTGCTAATGATGGAGGACATGTGGAAACTTAAATAAAATTTCAATAAAACCTTAAAAAATATAGATTTACTTCTTTCTAATCCTTTTTACAAATTATTTCTATCGCAAATACAAATAAAGTTATAAATTTTTTAAAGTGCACATGAACTTTATGGACACTCTGTATATATATATATATATGTATATATATATATATATATATATATATATATATATATATATATATATATATATATATATATATATTACATGAATCATTCATACAAAAAGCAGATAGTGAAGTTAATGATATAAATAAAATAATAATATTATAATGATATAAACTTCATTATCTGCTTTTTGTATGAATGATTCATGTAATGTAACTTGAATTGCACCACATACTTGATATTAAAATAACTGATCTGAAGTGCAACTTTCCGATAATAACAGTGACATTCCTCTATTTATTGAACAATTTAGTTCATGCCACATTGACTAAAAAAAAACAAACCTACCTCTACAAAAGAATTCTCATATTACTATATTAGTACAAAAACGCACAGTCTTTAAATTTTAAAAAATTCACCCTCAGTGTTGCAACCGCACACTCCAAAATTTCTTACAGTTAACAATAACACATTTCTAAAAAAACATATTTTGGATTACCTCTTATCTTTCGTTGTCCTGTTATTACCTGGATGTAAAAAAATAACATATCTATTTCCATACCTGAGGATGTTTGTATGCACAAACGAAAGCTTGTAGTAAAAAAAGACCTTATACAACTGGAATTTATAACCAGGGATTTGTAGGTTCGAGGTTAATGTATTTTTATTAAAAATTGTTTGCGAGAGTGATTCTTGCCATTTATATCATTAACTTTACTATCTGCTTTTTGTATGAATGATTCATGTAATGTAAATTGAACTGCACCACATACTTGATATATATATATATATATTGCATGTAAGTGAATATAGCAAACCTTAGTAAGGAATTGGAACTTACCTCTTTGATTCTCTAATTCTGAGCTGTTATCCATTACACCAGCTGCACATCCAAGCTTGCAGCTCCTGATATTCTCAAATGGTTACCCATTTATGTACTGACCAGCTTCGGCATTTCTTAACTTCAATGATTGTATGAGAACCATTGTTCTGACATGATTTGGCCTTAAGCCTAATACATCAATAAAACTTATATTATAAGCTGACCAACTGTAAACTAAATAAAACATATTTTATTAAATTACGATAATTCAACTAAAAAGAATTAAAATTAAAATAGAGTTTAATCAGCTTACAATTTATAATAATACTTATAAGTATTTGGTATTGGTTTTTCTACTAATGTCTAGACAGTTAACCCTCAATTTGAACCCCCAATATGCAACAACTTATTTGAAAATTGGTAAGCATATGATAAAAAATGAAATAAACAGACTTTCTTGGTTGAATTTAGCAAAGCTCGTTTATATATATATATATATATATATATATATATATATATATATATATAAATTGTGTATATAAATTGTGTATATTTCGGCAGCAATTTTTCATTAATGCATGTTTCATTAAATAATATAGACAAGTTTTGTCTATTTATTTTAAGTAAGTTCCTTTCATATTGTCTGATAAGCTTAATCACATTATCATTGAAAGACGAAAGGAAATCACCATATTGACACATGTTTCAATCCAATCTAAGCTTTCAGCTTACATAAGCCATTATCAAAGATGACAATTTTAATAAATCAAACAACACATATACGAAACAACAATAATGATCCGCCGTTGCTGTTTGAATTAGCTCAAAGTAACGACAAACTCATTTAAGAGCCAAGGAAGCGAAAAATGCGTCGTAGCTCGTGACGTCACACATGACCACGCAAGAGTGAAAACGAGAAGTATTAAGTATGGGAAGCTGTTGGTATAGACCAATGACTTCTGCTACAGATTATAGACATTTAAGAATGTTTGTGGAGATTTCATAGTTTATTTTGTTCAGGTTAGGTTTCAACTGTTTTATGTATATAGCTTCAAGTATTTCAATTTTTGTTTATTATTTTCATGTTTAAGTATAATTGTTTTGTCAACAAGGATTTTCCGGAATTGAGTACACAGGCAGGCATGTTGTTTTAAATGCCTAAAAATGTTAGAGTTATCATTTAAATGTAGAGTTAAGCATCTTCAAAGCGAGTTTGGGGTGTGACCAATGTAAATATTATTTAATCCATTTATTTATATATATATATATAGATAGATAGATAATATTAGTGGTCAATATACATATATATATATATATATATATATATATGTAAAAAATATACAAATATATATATATATATATAAATGTATATAAATAAATTTCCAAGAGAATAGAATCCGGGTAGAACTCAATGTCCAGAACAGAGTAATAATTACTGTTAAATTTTAATCCTCACCTCCACCTTTAGGCCTTCCTGTTCTTTCTTCTGTTACACCCTCTCTCTGGAGCTTTCATACTAATTTGTAGGTCTGATGAATTGGATCGTGATTACAATTCCAATGTAATAAATTATAACCATAGAATATTAGTGTTTGAGCCTTCTTTATTATATATATATACATATATATATATATATATATATATATATATATATATATATATATATATGTATATACAAACAAGCTTTGTTTTATATATATATATATATATATATATATATATATATATATATATATACAATATAAAAGGCTCAAACACTAATATTCTATGGTTATAATTTATTACACTGGAATCATAATCACGGTCCAATTCATCAGACCTACAGATTTAAAATTTTTTTTTTGACTTTGTCGGTCTGATGAATTGAATTGTGATTATGATTCCAATGTAATAAATTAAAACCATGGAATATTAGTGTTTCAGCCTTTTATATTATATTCTTGCTTTGTACTGTACATTGAGCTCTATCTGAAATTTATCCTATTGGAAATATATATATATATTGATTACTAATATTATCTATCTATCTATATATAGAGATAGACAGATAGATAGATAATATAATCTATATATATAACAGACAGATACGGTCAGCCATATCTGATTTTTTTATTTCCTCTTACAATGGCTGTATCACCTTGAATATGTATAATGTATATGTATAACTGAGGACCCAAAGAGTGTGAGTTCAATACCTGGTTAAGACAGGGGAGAACTTTCAGAGGGGAATTAATAGGAGATAACTGACATCCATTAAACATGGCATGTGTAACTAGAACAGTCTACCCCAGTGAGCGAAGTAAAGGGTTCACTTTGACATTCCAACCACCTGAAGAATGCCAGAGCATACAATGGCCGAAACGTTGTGATAAATATGGTGACAAAGATGAGGACAATAGTCTGAATAATGTAAATGGTTGACAATATATATCGAGAAAAGGGAGATCACCACCTTCTGCAGGATGAAATTGAAATAATAGACAAATAACATAATAGAACCTCATTGGAAAATACGAAAAATTTAAGGAATCAGTGCAGAATTCTAAGCCTCAAAAATATCCTAAGCTGGCCAATCATAGGCATAAATACAATATGGGAACCAGTAATAACCAGAAAAAATGAATTTCAAGACAAGGCAAGTCATTACTGTCTTCATGTGGTCAGTATTGTACAAGTAAGATGTGCTAATGTTATAAATTTACGAAAAAAATCTGATGGTGCACATAAATTCTTGTATGATTAATTCATTCTTGTCCTTCATACAAGAAAGAAACAAATAAAACTAGAAGTCCTTATTTGTGGAAAAAATATGGGGATGGCCATTATTTCTGTCTTTTCTTTGGCAATGTTCAGAGTTTCGTATTGAAAGTGTCTTTCTTCCCAAGGGAGACAATCATAGAAAAATTAGACATCAAGAAAAATGCAAGACTTACAAAGAACAGAAAATAATTTTGAAAAAACAGCAGAGAGAGAAAGAATTATTTGACCCTCTCAGCTGATTAATGGTCTCTCCACCATAAGAAACAAGAAAATCAGGCTTCAATCAAGAATGCACCATTTGGTAGAAAAAAAAAAGAGAAATGAATGAGGAAATTTCTCCATTTCTTTCTGAGTAGAATTAAGTAAGAATTTCTTTTACTTTGCCCAGAAGAAATTGGTTAATCCTGGGATTGCAAAATGACTGATTATTTTTTTTTCCCATATGATCTTTCTTCATATATAGCATATATATAGGAAGTATGAAGAGGAATCATATTGGTTTGTAATCAAGAATGAAACGTTGAAGTAGCTTAGTCAGTAGTTAAAAGATCTAAAGAGTTGAGGTTAATATTCAGTCTTTGTTGCTAATTAACCCCTCTACAAGGTCAAGTTTGTGAATTAAGGTATCTCTTTTAACCTCTTATCAGGTCAATTTCTTTCTACCGAACATGTCGTTTTCAAGAATATTATATATATGTGCATTGTTATGTAATGGATAACGAGCTTGGAATGTGAAATTGGAGAGTTTGAATTCTGGTTGAGTTTGTTACATTTACTTGCGCATATATACTCTTATGAAACGTATGAATCCATCTCTTTTCCTTCCTTGCCCTTGCTATGGGTTGAATAAAAGGGCAGTCTGGGTTCTAGGGCCTTGGTTGGCAACCAGTCTACCACAGAAAGAAACAGCAACTGACTGTGGTAAAAATCTTCTGCCTTGTCAGTCATGAATCAAAAGTGACATGATCACTCAAATCACGTATGGCACTTAGCTGACTGAATATTTCGCTCACTGCATTTCTTTGTTAAAAAATATGACACCTTTCCTCCTCCACCCCCCACACTGGATTAAATCATAATAATGATGATGTTCTGAAAAGAATAAGATATTGAAAGATGTCTTTGCTCTCGATAATCCATTAAAAGGTTAACGACTTGGGATATTCTGTTACTCTGTTAAATATACAAATCTGTATTAGGTGTATCTAAGAGATAAAATAGTTGAGATAATCCATTGAAGGTTTAAATAGTTCAGATAATCCATCAATATATGAAATAGTTATGATAATACATTAAGGGACTAAATAACTGGGATAATCCATTAACTGAGATAACCTGTCAAGTTTTTAAATAGTTGAAATAATCCATTAATGGATTAAATATATGGAATAATCCATTAAGGAATTAAATATTTGGGATAATCCATTGTAGGGATACAAAAGGCAGTTATCTCCCTTTCTTAGACATAAAGTCACATGAAAGAAGGATGTCTCTAGACGACGGTGGTAGGCCTTACAGAAAAGCCCACATGATGTCACCAGGTTCATAGAAAAAATTGCTGTAACTCCAGTTTTCCCTTCAGGAAATATAACAAGTAGGGCTCCCTTTTTTTATGCACTGCTTGTTGTTGCATACAAGTTATAATTTCTCTCTGTGGGATAAATCTATATATAAATATATGTATGATTTAGCATCATAAAACTTTCTCAGAGAAGAAAGCATGTTTGTCATTCCTTTTTCTTTCAGCTATTCCATTCTATCTGTAAAATATGGCATTATTATATTATATTATATCATATTATGGGTATTGAATGCCCATAATGGGGGAAATGAAAATGGGAGAATAAACCTTTCTTCCATAGTTCTAGCATTACCAACAAGTGGTTAAATAAATGGGGTAATCAGTTAATGGATTAAATAGGTGAAATAATATCGTCAGTGGTTAAATATGTTGGATAATCCATTAAGGGATTAAATATTGGAGATAATTCATTAAAGATTTTTATAACTAGACTTGAAGAAATAATTCCTTGATAATTTCAGAAAACCGTAATCCTCATTGAGGAATAAGAACAAATCAAAATGTTAGATCAGCAGGATAGTCCAGTAGTTAAAGCAATGCTTTTCAAACTGATATGTCGGGAAAAGTCAATACAATTACCTTTCTTTTTAATAATTAACCAAAGTTTTAATTGATATTTTCTTTTATTATACATTTTGGACTATATGTTTGGTTTGACTAATAAAACTTAAGTAAGGACAAAGAAAAATTATTTTTAAAACATTTTACAAATGTTAAATGTCTAAAAATCTCTGGTTTAACCTATTTAACTATTTGCAGAGTAAAACTGTAATACAACCCTTTGTGGCCTGTGAGTGTCAAATTCTCCAACATCTCTTTTCTCATTCTGTATCCAAGAAATTTCAACAGTCTTTTATTTTTAAAAGTATTAAAAATGCTGAATATTTAAAAACCTCTGGTTTAATGTATATATATATATATAACCCTTTGTGTTTGTTAAGAAGTGGTATCACACGAGATTAAGGAACATCTTTTTTATGCTCATTCAAGACCTGGATGTCCATGGCTCTCCACAATTTCCTTTTGTACCTCCAAGCAATATTTGATGACTTGCTATCACTTTCATTGCTAGTTTTGCCATCTGATTATATAAATTTGTTACTTGTCTGCAATATGTCCTGTGAGTCTCAAATTCTGCAAGATCTCTTTCCTCATTATATACCAAAGAAATTTCAATTAAGTAACCTTTTTGTTTCCATTTTACTTAAAACTTAAATGCTCCATCCATTGCATTCTCAACATCCTTCTGTTGAACCACATTTCTGTTGCCTTAAGTCTTCTGTTCATCTGTGAGAAAATTGCCCATCATTCACTGCTATACAAAAGGTTTAATACCAATTCAACACTCTTTTCTTATTTCCTATTTTTTAATACTTTGTTTAACTCTTGGAAGGTTTAGTTCTTTTGCTAGACCTGATAATTGCGCAACATGGAAAACAGAATATTGTAGGTTTATATTGTAGGTTCATTGGATTAATGAATTTGATTTAATTTAATATCATGATGAACAGCCAACATAGGTATCAGCTCACGAAAGGTGACTCGATAATTTACCAAGTTAAGAAACTCACAAGATTGGTTATATCTACAGGACATTTTCAAATCAAATCCCAGTTTTTAATAGTCATTTTTGTTCCGCAGTAAATGTATTTTTATTTCTTATGAATGATGCCACATAATTTATGGAGTCAATAGGAATGCATTGGACATTTTCATGAATGATCATATTAATAAAGAAGGAAGAAATATATTAGAAACATTGGAAAGAAAGGAAGAAAGAAAGAAAAAAGTAAGTAACTAAGTAAGTAAGTAAGTACCGGAAAGAAAAAGAAAAAAGAAAAAGATAAAGAAAGAAAGAAAGAAAGAAAGAAAGAAAGAAAGAAAGTGATAAATACTGGAATGAAAAACAAGAGATAATTACAGGAAAGAAAGAAACAAACAAACATACAAAATGCTGGAAAGAAAGAAAGAAAGAAAGAAAGAAAGAAAGAAAGTGCTGAATAGTGGAATGAAAACAAGAGATAATTACAGGAAAGAAAGAAAAAAACATACAAAATGCTGGAAAGAAAGAAAGAAAGAAAGAAAGAAAGAAAGAAAGAAAGAAAGAAAGTGCTGAATAGTGGAATGAAAATAAGAGATAATTACAGGAAAGAAAGAAACAAACATACAAAATGCTGGAAAGAAAGAAAGAAAGAAAGAAAGAAAGAAAGAAAGAAAGAAAGAAAGAAAGAAAGAATATAGTAGTTAGAAAGAAAGAGGGATAAAGAAAACAGTATCAAAAGATATTTGATCTGTCAAAAATAGTTATGATGAGCAAGTAGAACTCTTATTGGATCATTAAAGATCTCATGTTTCTGATTTGATCCAAATAAGAAATAATAGATAATCTTTGTGGAAAAAGCAAAGCAAAAAATAACGAGAGTTCAATCAGTCTAGATAAAAATTGTAAAATCTGCTGATATTACTTCAGTAAGATGAGGGTAAATAATGTCCAGTGGTTGAGGCCAGGGAAAATAAATTGTGATATTCAGAAAGCCTAGTGAGAAATTAAGATGATGCAAAAACAATAAAAAAACAAACATGAAGAATCAAAAAAATATTAAACGGTCTGGACTAAGAATGAAAGAACAGAACAAGAAAAACAAAGCAAAAATATAATATAAATAAGAAGATAAAAAGAAAAAGTTTTATTGATAAGAATATAACTGAAAAAAAGAAGGAATGATTAAAGAAAGAAAGAAAGAAAGAAAGAATAAGAGATGAAAACAAAACAGATCAGAATTAGAGAGTGGAGAGAAAAAGAATACAAATGGAATAATTGGGTAAAGAGAAAGAAAGAAGGAAAGAATTAGAAGAGAGACAGAGAAAAATGTAAGAATATAAGAGGAGAAAGAAAGAAGAAAATATTGGGAAAATGTTATGAGAAAGAAACAAAGAAACAAAGAAACAAAAAAAGAAAGAAACAAAGAAACAAAAAAGAAACAAAGAAACAAAAAAGAAACAAAGAAACAAACAAAGAAACAAAGAAACGAAGAAACAAAGAAACAAAGAAACAAAAAAAGAAACAAAGAAATAAAGAAACAAAAAAGAAACAAAGAAACAAAGAAAGAAACAAAGAAACAAAGAAACAAACAAAAAAGAAAGAACTAATGAATGAACGAACAAAAGAAAATAGAATTGGAGGATAGAAAGAAAAAAGAATAAAAGCAAAAGAAAGAATAAAAAGGAAGAAGGAAGAAATGTAATAGAAAAAAAAAGAATTAGTAGACAGACAAAGAAAAACACAGTTTACACTCCATCCTGTCTTTTAAAAAAAGAGTAGTGGTCAATCTTTTCTTTCCTTTATAGAATTGGGTTTCCAGGCCATTTTCTTAAAAACTTCGTATTTTCTTTCAACCCAAGGGTGTCTTAGTGGCAATATCACATTGCTTGGGGTGAAATGATTCAAAGAAAAAGAAAGAATAAGGGAATGGTATTAAGAAAGACAAAAAAGAAAGGACAAGAGAATGAAGCAGAAGAGCATTGGAGGATAGATGAAAGAAAAATAGAATGACAGGGCAAAGAAAGAAAGAAAGAAAGAAAGAAAGAAGAATAAAAAGCAATGAAGAAAAAACATAAAGGAAAAAAGGAAAAGAAGAATGTAGTGAGAAAAAAAAAGAATGAAAGGAAAAAGAACATGAAAGACAAAAAAGAAAAAGACAAAAATTAAAATAGAAAAGGAGCATGAAGGAAAGAAAGAAACAATTGTAATGAAAATAAAGAAGATGAAGGAAAGAAAGAAAAATACTATAATGAAAATAGAAAAGGAACAGGATGGAAAGAAAGAGAAAATTTATAATGAAAATAGAAAAAGAAGATGAAGAAAACAAAGGAAAAAGACTGTGATGAAAATAGTAAAGGAACATGAAAGAAAGAAAGAAAGAAGAAATAAAAGGTTTATAATGAAATAGAAAAAGAACATGAAGGAAAGAAAAATTACAATGGTGAAAATAGAAAAAGAATATATGAAGGAAAAAGTGACGAAAATATTCTGCAATGAAAATAGAAAAAAGAAACGCAAACAGAATGAAAGTAAAGAAAGTGAAGGTTTAAAAAATATTTCTTGAAAGAAAAAAGAATGGATTAAGATGAAGAAATGAATGAAGTCTGAGTTTAAGATTGCATAGATTAAATGTTCAAGAAAAATAATGGAATGATAAAAAAAACAATAAAAAATACTATTTCCAGAATTTATAACAAATAATAATAATAATAATAATAATAATAATAATAATAATGAAAGATATAATTGACAGAAAACTTTATTAGTAAGACTGCTATATCAGTCCCAATCATTTGAACTGTGCTGCAGAAACTATTTTAAATGTGGAATTTAGCTTCATAATAGCATTTCATCTCACTTGCCACAAAAAAAGAAATCAGTATAATATTTTTTTGATTGGCAATTAAGGTCAGATATGGTTGTAAGAAAAAAACACATTTGGCCATCTTCTTCTTCTCTTTTTTTTTTCTAACATTTCTGCCCAAGTAGATAGAAAAACTAAGATGGCCTTTTAATGACATGATCAGTGAAAGAAACGAAAATGTCTTGGCAAATAAGGTTAGGCATGCAGATTGTACGAGATGACCAGTAATATGAAATAGTTATTTTATAAAAGTCTGATCAGCAGTTTGTTATGGAAATAAAAAGCAGGTCAAAGAACATCGGTCAGAATTGTAAATTTTGTATTTATATGCAATAATCTCTCAATAGGCAAAATGTTGCTTCTATTGATGAAGTCTGGTCGTGCTTATTGAAGAATTAATATGAAAAATCTGCAAATATTATTGGTGATGATCTGACAGCTCAGCTCCAGTCAATTTCCCATTGCCATAAGTTTATCTCTCTATGTTTTTCTATCTGTTCATCTCAAAAAGGACCTTCAATTGGTTGTCAACTGGGGCAGAAATTGGCTGGTTAACTTTAACGCCTCCAAGACAAAACTGCTCTCCATTAATCACCACAGGGATCCTTCCCTGTATCTCATTAGAATGTCTGAAGCTCAACTTCTCGAGAGCTCCTCTCTGCGACTGCTCGGTCTCACGCTGTCCGCTGACCTGAGATGGAACAACTACATTGAGTCGATTGCTTCATCCACCGCAAGGAAAGTTGGCTCCCTCTGCCGGGCCAAGAAATTCTTCTCCCCTGAAACGATCCTCCAAATTTACAAATCAACCGTCCACCCTTGCATGGAGTATTGCTGCCATATATGGTCTGGAGCCCCTTCTGTTTGCCTCAAGGTTCTTGATAAGATCCATAGACAGGTATGCAATGTAATTGGCCCTGATCTGGCTTCTCGTCTGCAGCCTCTCTCTCACAGACGCACCGTCACCTCTCTCTGTCTCTTTTATAAATACTTCCATGGTAATTGCTCCGATGAGCTGCTATTGCTTGATCCCAGGCTCCATAAATTCAAGCGTCCTATGAGGCTGGCATCCTGTTCCCACCCTTTCACTGTTGAAACTGTTAAATGTAGACGTTTCTTCTACTCCAATAGCTTCATATCTCACACCTCACACCTATGAAACTCCCTTCCTCATTCCTGTTTCCCTGATGACTATGATCTCCAACTATTCAAGTGTAATGTCAATCGACATCTCCAGTTGCCTTGATCTATCCTCTATCCTTCTCCACATCCTTTCCTCTAACACTCCTATTTGCTCTCGCTCCAAATCCTCTGTAACCCCTTGCGTGCTAGTGGCTTCCAGCCTTGCCTGGGGTGAAAAGCCAAAACAAATAAAAAATAAAAAAATACTTTCATAGAAATTGTTCAAATGAACTCTTCGCTTTAGTACCGAGAGTTTTTGAATTTAAGCACAGAACTAAACTGGCATTGAGATCTTGTCAATTTACAGTTGAGCTGGTTAGATGTAGCCATAAATTCTATGCTAAGAGTTTCTTAAATCACAATTTTGGCGACAGTATAACCAATAACTTGCTTTCTAACTGTGCAGAGAAATATAAAAAAAATAAAGTATATATATATATATATATATATATATATATAATGTAAAAGGCTCAAACACTAATATTTTATATTATATTCTTACTTCTTACTCTGTCCTGGACACTGAGTTCTACCTGGATTCTATTCTCTTTGAAGTTTATGTACATGCATATATATATATATATATATATATATCATAAAAAGGCTTAAACACTAATATTCCATGGTTATAATTTATTCCATTGGAATCGTAAATACTATCCAATTCATCCGACCTAATTTGTAGGTCGGATGAATTGGATCGTATTTACGATTCCAGTGGAATAAATTATGACCATGGAATATTAGTGTTTAAGTCTTTTTATTATATCCTTACTCTGTCCTGGACATTGAGTTCTACCTGCATTCTATCCTCTTGGAATTATTTTTTATACATATATATATGTATGTGTATATATATATGCTTGCATATGTATGTGTATATTTACCACTAATATTTTATATATATATATATATATATATATATATATATTGCCCACTGATATTATTAATTTATTTATATATATATATATATATATATATATATATATATATATATATATATATATATATATATATATATATAATCATTTATTTAAATATTATAACATAAATATGTTATAAAATCACTACAAAAATAGCCATTTTGTTTCAACACTTCTGGTGTCTTATCTAGTGATGATGTTGAATGTAGAATAAATGGTTTTAAAAGTTTCAAATTAATTAACAATCCTTCGCTAGGGGTAAACGCTGTTACATAAGCTAGAATGACCAATCAAAATACAAGTATATGGTAATTCGAAAAATTTGACAACTAAGCAAGGTTATCATAGATATTAAAAGATTTATAAAATTTGAAATTAAAATTAAAAGTAAAAAATTACCTATTTAGAAATCTAAATCAAATCTCTATTAAGTTTTAAATTGTAGAATTACCGAGGAGAAAAAAATAAAAATAAAAAATACATATGCTATTTAATTTATTTTTTCATTGAAATTATGTTAAAAAGGATGTTCATAGCTCCAGACAAAAATGTATACATTTTTACAGTTTAACTTCAACATGGTAGCCACCTCTCATGTAAAACAATTGAAACACACTCAGTTTATAATACATAAGCACCCTGACATATTTAGATATATATACACACACAAAAAACGGTGACGAGACACGACCCTTGATAAAAAATAATAAAAAAAACGAAAAAAACAAACACATACACACACACACACACGCACACAAACACGCAACCAAACGTGCATGCACTTTCCTTACACATAGACATCAATAAACACAGGCACATACATCCACATGCACATTGACCTAGACAATCAGACGCAATAGCCAAAATGAACATATTCGGGGCTTAATATGTTATTAAACGAATTTTAACTTGAAATATAAATAATCTGGTCAAATATATATAGATAAAATTTAAACAAATAAATATATATAAATATATATATTTTTTTAACCATATAGTATTCCACACACTACATACAGTGTTTATCTGAAAATTAACAGGAGTGATGTCACATACAGTTTATTTCAATTCCAAACAAAAACTACATGGTTTCCCCTTCCAATGAATCCCCCTCGCATCTAATGCACTTGTCCATCCTTCTCTATAATTTATAATTAAATTTGAAGTATTATATTTTGGTCTACAAACAATTATTTCGTCTCCAAGTCTTAATTTTAATGGAAAAAACATGCCTGACGATGAATAAAAGATTATTCGAAAGTACTCACATTTAAAAAAATATAAACTGGAAACAACTGACAACAGTTTTATGAATGAGGATCACATCATTCTATGGATTAACAGTATTTTAATGCATACAATATATTCTACTAGCGATGGGATATCGCCAATAATCGCATTAATATTGCTGATTGATTCTATGCGTGATTATTTCTTTGTATATATATATATATATATATATATATATATATATATATATATATATATATATATATATATATGCCAGGTGCATTGTCATTGGCCTGGTTGGCTTGTCACTGACTGACATTTGATCAGATTAAACATGGCATATTCTACTTTTTGTAGAATCTACCATGTTATTCTGATTAATAAGTCCTTACGTAAATGCATTTTAGGTTTACATGTTAATAAAGGGATTTATTCTGAATTGAGAATTCTGGATAAAAAGCTACAAATAAACAAATTATTTTCATGATAGGCTTTTGTAATTGCTAAAAAATAATAATTATGTTCTTGAATAATGCATTTAATTTTTGTGATATTTGAATGGATTTTCATTGTCTTTGAAAATGAAACATAACAGATAGAATAAGAGATCTCTGTCAATATAGGCTTGGATCAGAACAGATAGGAACAAGCTGAGATAAATAGATTGATAGATAAAATTGAGACTGGCTAAAATTACATACACATTCAATGCAAATGGTGTCTTGTGCATATTAATCAGGTCAGTTCAAAGTTCTTCTATTTCCCTAGGATATCCACAAGGGTTTCCCTGTTAACCCTAGGATATCCACAAGGGTTTCCCTGTTAACCCTATGATAGTAGACACAGTATCTTACCTGGGCTTGGGATGTCACTGATTGCACCCAAGAGGACTGCCAAAATATTTATTATTCACAATTTTGCCACTTAAATATTTCTTCCACTGAAGAAGTTTATGTGATCTTTCTGCACTACCAGACACAGGGATTGAACTCAAAACTGTCATTGAATCTGTTATATTTTAACCAAAACTTTAATCCACTAGACCATGTTTCTCTTGTGCGTATAACAACCAGCTGATTTGAATAGCACAATGATGGTTCCTTGTCTCAAAATTTCTGATGAAAATCATGTTAAAATATTTTCCATTTTGTCTACAAAATATAAAAAATTATAAAATTAAGTCAGCTTTAAATAGTATATAAAACAAAAATGTTATTTAAAACCAAAAATCTATTACAAATATGTCTTCCTCTTCTAGGTGCCTTCAGGACATTGGCAGTCATGGCTTTCCACAATTTCTTGTCTTTTGTAGATCTTAATAAAGTTTGACTTTTGGCCATCTCTTCCAAACCCTGCTCCACCATCTGTTCACTTAACTTAGGTAGGTTATGCATTGTTTTCCTTTGTTCTCTTACTTACAATTTGTCCTGTGAGTATCAAATTTTCCAAGCCTTCTTTCCTTATTATGTGCCCTAGAATTTTCAACTGTCTCATCCTGATATTAAGTATAAGTGTTCTTTTTGTTTTCATTTTCTCTAAGACTTTGTCATCGCTCACATGTTCAGTTCATGATATTCTCAGCATCCTTCTGTAGAACCACACTCAAATATATCTTCTTTTATGTGACGTTTCTCTTCAGGACGTAGGCAATCATGGCCCTCCTCATCTTCCTGTCCCTTGTAGTTCTTAATTGTCATTTTGTTATTTCTCCCAACCCCTGTTCTACCATCCAGTTAATCAAGTTCATCAATTAGGTTATGTGCTGCTTTCCTCGGTTCCTATCTCACTATTCAGAAAATGTCACTATTTAAATAAGACACCATTTCAAAAATGATACTATTTGAATAAGATATTTAAAAAATGACACCATTTAAATAAGACACTATTTCAAAAATGATACTATTTGAATAAGATATCATTTAAAAAATGACACCATTTAAATAAGACACAATTTCGAAAATGATACTATTTGAATAAGATATCATTTAAAAAATGACATCATTTAAATAAGACACAACTACCACCATTTAAATAAGACACCATTTCAAAAATGATACTATTTGAATAAGATATCATTTTAAAAATGACACTATTTAAATAAGACACCATTTCAAAAATGATACTATTTGAATAAGATATCATTTAAAACATGACACCATTTAAATAAGACACCATTTCAAAAATGATACTATCTGAATAAGATATCATTTAAAAATGACACTATTTAAATAAGACACCATTTCAAAAATGATACTATTTGAATAAGATATCATTTAAAACATGACACCATTTAAATAAGACACAATTTCAAAAATGATACTATTTGAATAAGATAACATTTCCAAAATGATACTATTTGAATATGCTACCATTAAAAAAATGTCCCTATTTGAATGCCCCCATTTCAAATATATCACACTTTTAAAATGAATAGAAATATTGAACTTAAAAACAAAATTGCTAATTTCATATTAATTCCTGATGTTTTACCTTCAAATAAAATTCTTGTGAAATAACCAAGGACAGCAAACCAAAATCTATGTTGGCAAGAATAAATCAGGTTCATCATATAAGTAAAACAACTTATAACTTTTTAACTAATCCAGACAAGCTGGAACTTGTTTTATGTTGGAATGGCTTTTTTCCAGAACCAACAAAACTAATCTGGAAATAACTGCTGCAAAAGATTAATGGACTTCAGAAATACAGAAAAAACCCCCACAAAAATATCCGTTTTTCATGACAGATAACAACTTATCTTATTAACTTTATTCATAGTCCAACTTTTTATCCAGTAGCCTTATTTTTACCCAATGCAGCATAGTTGATTAAAACTTGGGATATTTTGGGAAGAAACTGTACAGCAAAAAGTAGCAGAGTATTGTGTAGGACATTTGAACAGGAGACATCTTTGGGTGTATGAAATCTTCCCAGAGTTCTTTGTAATTATAATATTATCAAATTTCAATCTTAAGTTATTATCATTAATTTTGGGGAAAACTTACTTGTATTATTCTCTCCCAGCAGGATGTGGCAGTCTCTTACTGCTCTATTCCTACTGCCATGGAAAATGCTCGATTCAACCAAGTCTGACTTCACGACTAGGACTCTCCATGTCACTTATATAGTAGCAAACCACCCATATTCCCTGTGTATTCCATTGGCAAGAAGTAAGTTCCATTCAGCTTCTTCCTGCAGACAACTACCCTCTGGAAGAGATTCCCCAGAGTATGTTTCCCTGATCACTACAATCTTAACCTGTTTATGTCTAGAGTCAACCATTATCTTCCCCCTCCTATCCATATAAACTACCCCTTATTGTAACCCTCCACCTTGAGTAGTCCCCAGGCCTTTCATAAGGTGAAGCTTACTGTAAAAAACATAAAATTTAATTTCTATTACTTTTACACCTGGTAGTAATATTTTTAAGTTGTTTGAATTTCTTAAATATTAATTTTTGACTGTGGTATGCCGGATCTTAGCTGGGTGGGTTAGAGATGGCGGGAAATAAGGAATGCAGCTCATTTGTATTATTTTCCATGCAGATAGTGTCAATGGGAAAAGGGGTTTATGTTAAGAAACAGTTCATCATCCACAAGGCTTTTGGGATATATCAAGACTGAAAAGTGAAGATTAGGTAGCACCAACTTTGTTTTGGGGCTGCTCTGGTTCTTGCTGAAACAGCACAGATGAGGTATTATGTACACTAATTACATTATTCGAACTATTGTTCGAACCTTTGTTGCCATATTTATTACAATGTTTCAGCCGTTGTACGCTCTGGCCTTCTTCAGGTGGTTGGAATGACAAATTGAACCCTATATTTTGCTCACGGTTCTAGTTCCATGTGCCATGTTTTAATGAATGTCAATTATCAGTTATTTCCTGTTAATTCCTCTCTCCAAGTTCTCCACTGCCTTAACCAGGTATAGAACTCACACTCTTTGGGTCCTGTTACTGGATCTAACCAACTCCTTTATCCACTGTGCCATGTGTTCTTGTGTATGAATTTCTGGGTATTATAAACCTAATGTCTTCATCAATCATTTTTACCAGTGTTCATATTGCAATTTTTGCTGTTATCATTACATTTGTTTACCAGAGCTCATATTGCAATTTTTGTTTTTGTTATCGCTTTTCTCTGTTACTCCTTATTACTGGTTCCCATATTGTATTCATTTCTATGCTTGGTCGGCTCAGGAGAGTTTTGTGGCCTAGCATATATGCTGATTCCTTAAGTTTATGAATTTTCCAATGGTGTTCTTTATCTATGATGTCAACCTGATCCCACAGAGGGCGGTGATCTCCCTTTTCTCTCCATATGTGGTCAGCCACATATGAATTGAATTTTAAGTCAGTATGAATAAAATTTTGAATATTAATTTAATTCAGTAGCTGCAAGCATATTAAATATTGGTTGATTCAACAGTAATATTTAATAAAATAATGAAAATCAACAAAATATTATTAAATAAATATATTAAATATTAAGTCATTAACTGAAAATTATAGGAATTTTACTAATATTAATGAAATTAATATTATATTTTATATTATAGAAAATCAGTTTTAATCAATATTTATCTAATATTAATATTAATATTAATGGGTTACCTCATTTCACTATTAAATAAATTTCAATACAAAATTAATGTTGAAAATATAGAACATTAATTCAATATTAAATAAAATACTGAATCTCAATAAAATATTAATATTAAGAATAGTGAATATTCATTTAAATTAAATAAAATATTGAATATCAATAATGAAAAACATTGAATATTAATTCAATATTGAATAAAGATATTAAATTCCAATGTTATATTAATCTAGAAAATACTGAATATTAATTCATTATTAAAGAAATATAATTTCAATACAAGATTAATACTGAAAATATTGAATATTAATTCAATAATATATAAAGGTACTGAATGTCAATACAATTACAATATTGAATTTCAAATCAGTATTATATAAATGTGCTGAATATTAATATTCAAAATATTCAATATTCAATTTTAAAGGTACTGAATGTCAATACAGTATTAATGTTAGAAATATTGAATATTAATTCAATAATAAATGTACTAAATATCAATACAATATGAATATTGAATTTTGATTATATGAAAATGTTGAATTTCAATGCAATATTGAAAACATCAATACAATATTAATACTGCAAATATTTGATATTCATTCAATATTAACTACAGCTACTTAGCATCAATATAATTCTAGTATTGAAAAATATTAAATATTAACTCTGTTCCATGTTAATATCCAATAAGATTTTAATACTGGAATAAAAATCAATGATATGATGAAGAAAAGTAGTTGAAAATTAATAATGAAAACAGTTGCTTAGATAATGTGTGATGTCGAACCGTTTTCCATTTTATGCTGATTCATTTGCTTTTCCACCCAGCTATAATGTCTGGAATATCGGACCTTCCACACTCTTACATCTTTCTCCGCTTGCATAAGAAAAACTCAGCTGGTAGAGAATCATAGTTTCAACAACCCGTCTTTTTGTTATTGTTGTTAAGCATTGAAATGTCTGAGTTCAAGAAGTGGTGGGGATGTCCAGTTGACCCCTTTACTGACATGCTGACCAGTCACGTCAGAGAAACTTACCGAATCATAAGCAAATTAGCCATTGAAGATGGCAGGCCTTCTAATTTCTTTGATGCCCTGTGAATAACCATGATTCTCAATGGCGCAGACGCATCATTCTCTTTTCCAAAGCGTACTTCACCTGGGTGGCAGGGTAAAAGGCGAGGTAGGGATTTACAAACGATGACCTTTTGAAGTACTGACGCAGAATAAATAAAGCCTTCATTACTAAGCATTTTGGCATATTTCATAAAGTCTGCAAGACCAGGAAATATTGGGATATCTTCACAAACAGAGTAAATCACATATTCATGGAGATATATCAAGTCTTTAAATCATCACTGTCCACACATCCAACCCCTCTTCTCAAAGATGTCTCCATTCTGCGCACCTAGGGACCTACCTGCTATTGACATATGTTCTTTCTGCATCCATCTGTCGAATCAACCCCAAGCTATCGTTGAAGTGTATTGGCAGGACACAGAGAAAGATTACACAACTTTCTTTATCTCTGTAAATGACCATTATATATATAAAAAAAAACACTCACTATGTTTGTTCTTCCTCAGATAGCTTCCAAAGTTTAAATATTATGTGAATTTCATAACAGTAATATGAACTTTGACCCTAGTTTCATCAAGCCAAGTAGATTCAGTAGAAGAAAGCAAATTCCATTCTTTTGTGTAAAAGTTTTGAAATCATTTAAAATTGCTGACTTATTTTCTTTAAAAAAAAGACAGTAATTCCATCTTTACCTGTGAACGGAAGTAATAAAGCATACCTGATAAATAGAAATTATTTCCTTCTTTCCTTATATCTCATCTTAGAAATCCAACCAAAAAAAACTATGTATGATGATAAACTACATCCACGTCCAGGGTAAGACATTAAACGACGTCCAACAGCAAGGCCTCTGATCTGGATTCTTTGAGGAGCAAGGAACCACCTCTTAATTGCTGATGTTCCCAGGTCCACTCTGACCTGGGGTGGTAGCACCTGTTAGGGTCCCCGCTATGGGCAAATAGTTAACCCCAAAACTGAGGTAAAAAGCATTTTGAAAGTGTGAAGATAGGTTTTAATACCAGAAATACTTCATAAAAAATTATTACCAGAAATAAATTTATGAAGAAAAAAAAACATTACCAGCAATACGTTTTTGAAAATAATATTACCATCTATACAATTTTGAGGGAAAAAATATTACCAGAGATGGATTTTTGACAAGACAAAGATGTTGCCGGGAGGAGGAAAATTGTCGGCATTGAATGACCCATTGAGGTTGAAATGCCGTAAAACAAACCAAACCAAACCAAACCAAACCAAACCAAAAGACTATTGTTTTTACTACATTTTGACAAGTATACTCACCAGTCTTCCTCAGGTGTTGTAACCTTCAAAGAATTTCTGATAAAAAATTTAATTCTTTTCTAATAGGTAATCTGTATTCTTTTTTTATATTTGTCACACCCAACTTCCCCACCCCCTGGTGATTTTAACTCAAAACTCCGTGCTGCCAATCTTTCCTCTCTGGACAGGATTTCTCCAGCTTCAATATATTCCTACACTAACTTGAACAGAGATTGAACTCATGATTTGTGTAAATAAGATGAAAACAGTAGCAACTATAACCTGCATCCATTGTACAGCCAGCTAGCTAACTAGTCTGGCACAAGGCTGAGTAATCTAAGTACTCAGTAAAGAACAAGCTTATCTCTGTTTATGACTGATAGGCACATAGCCAAATGGTTAGAATGTTAATTTTCCACCCATGAGATTTGGGTTCAAATATAACCATTGTAGATTTCTCAAGTAAGTGACTTCTTTTTCTTTTACAATGATGTTTCACTCTATCCAAGGGCCACTTCAGGGAGAGGGCACAGCTTATGTGGATTTGTGTGTTTGTAACAGTTAGCCCCAAACTTGAAAAGGTTATGATTATAGTGATTGGGAGAGCATCCTCTTGGGAGTCTGTTCCACAAGGCAAAAAGTTCATGGCAAAAAGCTGCTTGAGTGTAACTTACATCTCACAAAAAAGAATACGAAGGGTATGAAGGTGGTTCACTACAATGTGTGTGGCCGGTTGGGTCTTAACTGTGAAGGTTAGGAGTGGTAAAACTAAAGAGTAGTTAATCTGAACACTCTCAATGGAAATAGCAATAGAACAGTGAGAGGCTTGCAATGTTTTGTCAGTGAGAAAGTGGTTGTAAGGTGAGAAATAATTTGTCACCCACAAAGACGCAAAGACACTTTTGGACTCTATAGAAAGTGGAAAGGGAAGACTGGGCAGCCCCTGCCCACATATGACAGCAGTACTTTATTTTCGGCTTGATCTGGCTCTTGTAAATGTAGAGGATACCAAGGAGGATTCAGGTACTTGCTGGAGCAATAGAGGAAAATTTCAAAATTTTAGAAATAATTTTTTAAAATATATTTAAATTAAAATTTTTTTTTCTAATATAGCACATCTTAAGACTATATTTCTTCATATATACATATATATATATATATATATATATATATATATATATATATATATATATATATATATATATATATATATATATTAGAAAAAATTTTTAAATTTAAATATTTAAAAAAAATTAACTAAATATGGCTTTCTTTTAATCTTTTAAATATATCTTATTTTTAAGTATAATTTTTCTTTGGAGGAATATTTTTAAGTAAGGAGCTATATATAAATATTTTTTTATAAAAATTCCTTTGTGTCGCTTTTTTAGTTTCAAATTAACACCTCATTCTTCATATAACCCCAGTTTAATGTCATACGGTTAATATCTGGGTTTAATTTTATAAAACCTTGTCTCTTTAAGGCTAATACCTTCTAACCCCACCCCCCTTACCACCATCATCGAAATGGATAAATTCTGTATCAATTTTTTGATACATGTCAAAGTTAAATTTGTAATTCTGACACAAACTCATTCTATACACAAAGGTTGAATAAAACTGATGTAGTTTTTGTTGGTTGAAATAGATCTATACCCACCATATGAGATAATTTTGGATTTTGTTGTGTAATAATAATAATAATAATAATATATATATATATATATATATATATATATATATAAGTGTATTTGGGAAGCAATCTCTCTTTTATACAACTTTCATTAAAAACAACTGACAAGGTACTGCAGTAATTTTTTTTATTAAATTTATCTTGTGTTTTTATAATTTTATTCTTTTCTGGACATAAATTATATAGAAATTGTCCAAATGTTGTGTATGTCCAAGTGCTTTTGGCTATACTTTTAATCATTATCATACATACATATATATATATATATATATATATATATATATATATATATATACATATATATATAGAGAGAGAGAGATAGGAAGGGGAAGGGAGAGAGATGATGTAATGCTGATAGATATAAGTTACTCATTAATCATCAGAAGCAGTTATTCACCTTGCTGGATAGAAGCAGGTATGAATAAATCTATCACACCTATGTTGACAGATTAATCAGTTAAGATCAATAGAAGTTAGAGAATGAAAAATGTTCCGTGTCCAATGAAACATCAATAAAAATATATAACCTTTCAAGAGTCGTTTGGGGCCACTGAGCAAAATACCTTTTTGTTGCTTTTGCTGCCGACACAATTTTTGGGACACATCCACTCTACAGTAGTTTGGTCTTTCAGGAAAGAGAGAGGTTTCCATTCAAAGACAAGCAACAAACAAAAAAAATGGGAACAAATGAAAAAGTGACAATAAAAAGGGATGGATTAAATCTAGTAATAAAATGATAATTGTGAAATAATGTTATCTAAAACGTAGCAATAATAAAATGGAATAAAACTAGTAACAACAATAATAATAATAATCATAATAATAAGGAAAATGTTTAATCTAACAATAAACAACAACAGTTGTAGCAAATCTTGTAATAATAATAATAATAATAATAATAATGTAAAAAGAAACATAAACATTTAAGCTTGTCATGAAGGTTCATTCAGTGCAATTTGCCTACTGCTCATAAGTGAGGTTCAATCATTTCTTTTATAGTCAAGTAGTTCAACAGGGGAGACAACTATGATTGCCTTCACCACAAATAATAAAAAAAAATGCTTCATTTAAAAGCAATCTATCTTCTAAATAAATAAATGGCAAATTCTGTCTACCCGTCCGAGTGTCTGAAAGCCCCTCTAACTCAGGTCAAACTGGCTCTACATAGATATATTATATCTTTTTGGAATCAGGATGATTCCAGGATTGAAAATCTGTCCTTCATCTGGTGCTTGAACATCGAGCATTGATATTTGTGTCCAGATGAAGGAACAGTTAAAAATTCAAATTTTAAAATAACTGAAAAAAATTAGTGATTTTGAAATTTTTTCATTTATATTGAGTTTCAAGTAACACAAAAACTTTGTGAATTTAAAAGATTTTGTTTTAAATTCAGTTTCAAATATCTCCAAAACTTTGTGAATTAATGAAATCAAGTATTTTTCTTCAAAATGCCAAGGAATCAGAATTAAAGTGAACGGTTTCATGACATGAGGTTTTGAAGTTTGTGATTTGAAGAACTCATCTCAGTTGAAGTTCCACAGAATTTGTGATTTAAATAACTCAATTTTCAGCCTGAATTGGAATTTCAGTCTAAATCAGAGTTTGGGCCCAGATCAAAGTTTGGGCCCAGATCAAATTTTGAGCCCAGATCAAAGTTTGGGCCCAAATTGGTCTTTTGTTTGTAATTGAATTTATAGCTTAAATCAGAGTTAAAGTAAGGTTTTGAAGTTTCATGGAGTGAATTGAGGAATTCCAAGATATTTCTTCCAAATTACCATTGCTGTTTTCTAAGCTTGACCCAAGGCCCCTTTAGGTTTGGGCCTGAGGCCCAATTAGCCTTCTGCAGTAGGTAGTTTAAAAGTCTTTACAGTGTGCAGCATTTAAGCTAATAATAAATAAGATAGAGTAAAACTAGGAATAAAATAAAAATAGCAAAAATATAGTTTCATGTAACATTTTAGAGGAGAATTATATGGAAGTTTTCTCTCTATCAGATAATACAGGTTGGATTAAGAATGTCTGATCATAGTCCAACAGTTCTTTCCATCATGGCTAATCCCTGATAATGACTAAACCTTGAATTACAGTTTTAAATTAAGTAACAGCGCTTATATTGAAATATCTACGTATTTCTGTTGTAAATGCTGAATAGCATCATTAATGAGAAATTCAGGAACTTTACACAATCCACATTTTGTTGATATCGTGAGAGAATGAGAGGCTGAGAAGTTCTCAGGAATGAGTTTAGACAATATTTGTCTATATCTCTGAGATGAGGTATTGTAATTATTTACATTGTTTGAACTGTTGTCTTCATCTTTATTGCCATATTCAAGGACACATGGCCTAGTGCATTGGTTGGATCTAGTGACTTGACACAAAGAGTTGTGAGTTCAATACCTGGCTATTGCAGTAGTAAATAAAAACTTGGAGAGTTGAGTTAAAGGGAGATAACTGAGACACATGGAAGAGGCATGGCACGGAGATAACTGAGACACATGGAAGAGGCATGGCACGTGAAACTAGAACAATCCACCCCCAGTGGATGAAATAAAGGGTTCAGTTCAAAATTCCAATCACCGGAAGTAGGCCTGACCGTACAACAACCAAAATGTCATGAATATGGCAATAAAGATAAGGAAAATAGTCCAAACAATGTAAATAAAGTCAGTAATGAGTTTAGACAATGTCAGACATTCAGAAACATTTCTGAATGTGTAAAAAATAATGTTCAGTTCAATTGGGTAACCTGACTTTTAAAGAATAAGAAAGTGGAATGTTGTTTTGTTGGTTTAAGTTTATTAGAAGAAATAGTTAACAAATAAAATATTATAAATATTTTTCAACAGTCTTAGTCTAAAAGGTTTTAGTCCCAAATGTAACTACAAGAGATAGTGCCTTCAAAAGAAAAATAAACAAACTGCGATGCTCTCTCTTTTCGAGCCCACTCTTTTTGGTAATGCATTATTTTGTCCCCCCCACTTTTTTTTGGCATTCTCTTTCGGTTGGTTTCCTCTTTGTTGGCCCTTCTCTTTTGATGTCTCTTCTCTTTTAAAGCCCCTTTTCACTTTTAGTGTCCCCTTTTCTCTTTTGGTGTCCCTTTTTCACTTTTGGTGCACTTTTCTCTTTTGATGCACCCCACTTTTTAAAAGCCACCTGTCTCTTTTTGTGTCCCCTTTTCACTTTTAGTGTCCCCTTTTCCCTTTTGGTGTCCCTTTTTCATTTTTGGTGCACTTTTCTCTTTTGATGCACCCCACTTTTTAAAGGCCCCCTGTCTCTTTTTGTGTCCCCTTTTCACTTTTTGCACCTCCTTTTCTTTTTTGGTGCCCCCTGTCTCTTTTGGTGATTACTTTGCTTAATGGTTATGTGGCCCTGAGTTAATAATTTAATCCTGTAAAGATTTAGTAAAGGAAAGCCTCTATATGTAAATGTAACCACTTTATTAAAAGATGTGTCCTATAATGTTTAATGTGTGTAACATATGGAACATACTATGCAACATATATGGCACAATGTCTAACACTATATATAACATGATCCATAACATTATATGCAACATAATACGTAACATGTAACATCAGACTTGTATTAATCTGTAACCTGTCAATTTGTGTATAAATTTTAATGTAAAAAATGCCACAATTTAAGAAATAAATCTCATGTTTTAATTTATCTTTTTAAAGTTAAAATTCAAAAGGATATGAAGTTGGGGAGAGCTTTAAGTGTCCATGTGCTGAAGGGACATGGCACATAAAAGTAGAATCAAAGAACTGAGTTCAAATCCCACCTTGTCTTTTGCCTAAATAACCTAGGAAAAGGTATGAATCTACTTCTACCTCTCAAGAGAAATAGCAGGGTAGACTTGACTCTTGAAGGCAATGATAAATCACTCTACTATCTTTTTCAATTAACACATATTAAAGAAAAGGGATGTGTAGAGAGCCATGATCTGGTAAAGTAAATAGATAGCTACACATAGTTTTTGCCTTACCAGTTGCACGGCTGATGATGATCTCAGAAAGAGATGAAAAGTACTTGGGAAATAAAAGTGATTCTCACTGTTACAGTGAATTTCTTGCCTAATTTAATTGTTATATATAGAAAAATATTCGTGAATATGAAAGGATTATGATAAAAATAAGCAGTCATAAGGTTTGTAATTTATTCAATCAGATATGCCTAAAAAAGAATATAGAAGTATGTAAACAATAGAAAGTATATATATAAACAAATAAATTATATAAAAACAATATAAACTGTATTGTGGTAATAAAATAAGCACATCCCATCTCCCCTCTTGCTTGTAACCATCCGCTATAATAAAATAAACATTTTCTGAACTAAAGTTGAATTAGTCAAATAAAGCTTCTACTTAGAGTTGTTGCTATATTGCAGGAATTGAAAAAAAGTGTTCTTCAGTAACAGAAATTGCTAGAAGTATTAGTTCTGTCTATAGAAATGAAGCTTTCCATGTCGGGACATGTCAGCAATTGTTTTGTCTGTTTTGATCGCCAATTTTTTTATTTTTCTGTTGAAGATACCCTTTGATCTGGACGATCAATTTTCGGTCCCTACTAATCTTCTCAAGACCGTAGTTGAGGAAAATTCTAAACAAACCGCACGATAGATAACAAATTTCAAGACAAGTTACGCTTGTATCATAAAATAATTTCATGAAAAAGTGTCAAATTATGGTCAATGATTCTGGGGTAATAAAAGAAGCCCATCCTATTTCCCATGTCGCTTGCAACCATCCATCAGAATAAAATAAACGTTTTTCAGCACTAAAGCAGTATGAAACAAATAAGGCTTTATAAGCTTCTACTTGGAGTTGTTACTATATTACATATATATAAACTATATATATATATATATATATATATATATATATATATAGCATAATGGTTTACATTAGATTTTATGTTAGACATATTCAAACACAGTTGCATTCCACATCACGTGACATCCGCATCTCGCAACGGACGCTACTTGAAAACAAACTTCTGAATACAGTTATTTAATTAATTTCTGGTGAAAGATCGGGGCTGATCTGAAATATCAAATATATATATATAAAAAAATATAAATAAATACTTTCACAAAAAACATTCAATTTTTTTTCTTTTAATTTGCAACTTTTCAGTTGTTTTCTCCATATTATATATATATATATATATATATATATATATATATATATATATATATATAGGTAACTACACTCGTCTCGGAAAACCTTTCTTGATTTGCCAATGATCAAATCAATATCGAAGGAAAAAAATGTTTTAAAAAAAGAAAGAGCCAGGAACATGAACATCTGTCGAAAATAATCGTACAGCTTACAGGTCCAAAGCCCAAAGAAAAAAACCTCGACACGAGTAAACAACTAACTAAAAAAGTGCTCAATACAAAAGTAGAGCAGACCTAGTCAAACCTAGAGAGCCAGACAAACCTACCAGGGTTTCACCTAAGCGGATTGTCAGGGAAAGCTTTCCTGATGATCGGCTTAGGTGAAACCTTAGTAGGTTTATCTGGCTCTCTAGGTTTGACTATATATATATATATATATATATATATATAGGTAGCATATAAATAATACCAATTGAATATAGATAATAAAAACTAGTTTATAAACAATATAAACTATATAATAATTATAAATAATATATAAACAATATATACTCTGTATGAAACAGTATATAATCAATCAAAATTGTGTATAAACAATTCAAACTTTATATAAATTATATAAACTGTATTTGGTCAATATAAATCATATACAAACAATACAAATTTATCTATTATACTATATATAAAAATACAAACTGTATATATAAATAATATACACTATATATAAAAATACAAACTGCATATATAAACAATATATACTATATATAAATATACAAACCATATATATAAACAATATATACTATATAGTAAAGTACAAACCGTATATATAAACAATATATACTATATATAAAAATACACACTGTATATATAAACAATATATACTATATATAAAAATACAAACTGCATATATAAACATTATATACTATATATAAAAGTACAAACTGTATATATAAACAATATATACTATATATAAAAATACAAACCATATATATAAACAATATATACTATATATAAAAGTACAAACTGGATATATAAACAATATATACTATATATAAAATACAAACTGTATATATAAACAATATATACTATATATAAAAGTACATACTTTATATATAAACAATATATACTATATATAAAAATACAAAATGTTTTATAAACAATATACACAGTATAATAGCAATATAAATTTTATATAAACAAAATAGACATTATACAAACAATATAAGTTGTATACACCCAATATAACTTTATATAAAAAGTATATGTACAATATCAACCGTATAAAAAAATATAAATAGTATATAAATTATAATGGCTGACCACTTATATCTGAGTATTCTTGTCTTCTAGGGGACTAGCAAATCCCTGTTGCAGGTGCTCGATCAGGCACAGTTGTGTTTGTTCAACACCCAGAGCCCACTTATGGTTTATACTGCAACTATTCTGTGCAGACCTTAGTTACAGTTTCTGGGGGGAAAGCACATTTTCAAGTATAATCGACTGTCTGAACAAAGGTAGTATACTCAAACCCTCAGTCACGATGACTTGAGACTTTGTGATAGCACAGCCATTGACAACTTCCAAATAGTTCCATCTACCCAATTTCAATCACAACGCTTGAGTCAACCCGTCGTATGGTTTTCAGGCACTTTTCTAAGGTGCTGCATGCTGGGATTGCCCTCCCCAGTTTGATAACATCAAGAAGTCACCTTCCTGACAAACTGACCCAGGTGAGATTTGAACCTAGACCTCATGCTTGGAAAGAGAACATTCTAACTATTCAGCCATGTGCCCATAAGTATATAAAGTTTGTAAGAGTATAAAAACTATATACATAATATATAAACAGTCTATGACAATATAATGTGTATACAAACATGATATAGATAGTATATAACTTTTGCTGACTTGCATACTTATCTGAGTAACTTTCTTATTATCTATGTTTATTTCACAGATTAGTTTTTTAGAATTGCCTGTATTGTATACTGATGTCATTATGTGCCATCAAACCTTCATTAATAGCTAAGAAAAAATCGATAAATACTTCCTTTGTTTTTCTTTCATTTTTTTGTAACAACATGTAAAAGAAACAGTAACCTGTTAATTATAAAATTGTGCTGAATATCTTCAATGGCTTTTTTTCTCAAATCTACAATGCCAAATTGTCAATAGAAATGTTTCTATGATCTGAACAAACTGACCACTTAACAATGGACTTGAATCAGTTTAAATTATTTAAGTGATTAACATAGGTTTTTACTACACATACTTTTATTTTTAAAATGAAGAAAAAAATATTGGCTTCTTATTTACAAAGTGATAATTAAATAACTACATTTAAAAAAAAAAGAACTGAACGAAGTAGATAAAATAAACTGGGTCTATAAATACCATGGTAAGGGCCTTTGGAAAGTTTAATTAGGGTAAATATCTGTAATTAATGAATGAAGACCCAAACACGACAGATCGAGCAGATAAGAACGCTTCATTTAATAAAGGCTTTTATTTTGCTATTTGTTGGTTAATTCTTAAAGCTGAATTATGGGATGCCATGAATAATGGCTGTTCCCCAAGTTAGCATCATCCTAGAAATCACTGTTTTCATTATGGAGATGAGGCTCATTCTATATTACTTACCTTTTTAAAATTTTTAAATATTCACAATAGTTATAAAATGGTGTACAAAATAAACAAAGCTTCATGAAACAACTGATAGTAATGAACCTCCTCAGATTTTCTTCATTATTATTAAAGAATTGTCATACATGTTTTTTAGAAAGATAATATAATGATTTCCTGTTGACTTCTTCATGATTTGGAATTCAAAATTTTCCCTCACTTGGTTGCCAATTTGAGCTAGAGATCCCAGTCTACTTTGCTTCGTTTTCCTTCTCTTAGACTGGTTACCAACCAAAGCTAGAAAAATCAAGTGTATCCTGTTAGTTAACTCATAGCTGGGCAAGGACAGTGGAGAGGTTTCCCATAATTTCTCCCCAATTTGGAATTCGGAGTTTTCCTTCTCTTAGACTGATTGCCAACCAAGGCTAAAGAGAATCCTTCTCATTTCCTGTGTGTTTCAAATATAAAAATAAAGTTTAACTCTGTTTTTCTCAAGAACTGCTACCTCGTGGAACAGGCTCCTGGTTCAATCATTATCTATCCTACATATTCCTACAATTCATATGTCCATAAAACAACACCATTTAGTAACCAATAACTTGAGTGCTTGTAGAATCTGCAGTTATTTTTACACCATCTTGGTTATCGTGGATACTTGTGAAACTTGCGAGATTTCTCTACACTATCATTCTGAAAAAAAAGTCTCACAAGGATGTAAGAGATGCTCGTTTTCTTCCCTCTTGGGTGGGTGCTCATATATCTACCTGTCATTCAATTTGTCTCACATGTGCATATTATAGTGACTGCTGTGTCAGCCATGTGTGTATATCTGGGGGAAAGGCACTGACATCTAATGAAAGTGTAAATCTACACATTATTGGCTTGGGGAATCATTTCAAAGGTCAATTTGCTGATGAACCTGGCTTCTCTAATAGACACTAACTGCAAAGTCTATTGGCATCATCTCAAGTGAGTCATACATGACACACCATCTTGGATTTCAAAATCTACATGCTGGAATTTGGCACACCATTCTGTCACAGTTGATAGACACTTTTCTTCTAATGTTTGCATTTTATACTCATGGATTTTCCTTGGAGTTTTCTCATGTAAGAACATGAACTTCATGTTGACCTGGAGTTTAATACTTAAAAATTCCACATTTACTATTGACGTAGCTCAATCTGGGCTGAAACAAATTTTTTTAAAAAGTGTAATGATCTGTAAGCGATCTGGGATTGCAAAGGAAATATTTGTCGCAGATTACTTCCACAATGCAGAGAATAAATCACTGTAAGTTCAGAGACTCGAACATCTAGGGCAGCAAGCAGTGGTGAAAACTCGATTCGCAGGGACTATCTCACAAATCACAATGCACGTAACCAGTCAGAAAAATAACTCACTCTCCAACGAACACAGTAGACCAAAATCCCCAAATTTTATTTTCTCTTTTGATTTTATCAGCCGAGCATTTTTTCATTTGGTGACAACTGGGAGAGGACGCTCAATTTTTGCATATCAAAATACATTTTTATTGCGACTTCTGCAACTGACTCTAAAATATTCTAAAATATTCCGTCTTCAGCATGTTATGCGGAATACGTGCCCTTTTTTTTGGTAAGTAATTTTCTTTTTCGCCACATTTTCTGTCATAGGATCCATGCGACTCACTGTCGCTTGGTTTGATGAGGTAAGTTGCTGTTTTCTTCCCTATAAGATCCTGAAAATTAGCACTTCACAATATAAGAGAGTACCCTTTCCATTCACAGTAGCAAAATAACAGCTCAAATTTTTGGCAAGTGTGTACTTTTCAGCAGCTCCCCATAATAAGAAAAAAATTATTAGGATCCACATTATCACAAAGTGAGATATGATAATCATAAGTATTTTTTTTAATCATCTTACCCCAATGAAGTAACTAAGATGCAGGGGGTTACTGAGTGTTAGAGAATATGAGAAAAACTACTATTAAGGAGAGAGGACAATAAAAGATCAAGAATTAAGAAGACAGTAGATAACGATTGGCATTTAAATTTTTGAAGATCACAATTGACTGGGAAGCAAGAAGCTAGAAGAGATTTCCACAAACAAGAAGTGTGAGAAAAGAAACTGTTAGCATAGAACTTGCAGTTACATCCAGCCATTTCAACTGTAAAAAGGTGAGGCCTAGCTGCCAATCTAGTACTGCACTTAAATTCATAAAATCTATGCATCATAGAGGAAAGTTCATCAGAACAATTACCTTTGAAGGTATTTATAGAAAAGCACAAGGAAAGTGACTGAAAGCAAGTTGTCAGGTTAGAACCAATAACATTGCAGAGTTTTCTTTGCATTTTATCAAGAATCTCTAAGCATGAGTAGCAGACCTGATGTAGCAGCAGTGATAATTATTAACAGGAAGGGGAAATCATAATCACAAATTAAAAAAAGATTGATTAATAATGATAATAATTAACTCATTTTCTTTTTCAGACTTTGTTGTATTTTTCTGAGGATATTCCTTATAATTTATCTCCCATTTCTTGGCCTATCTTGAACGGTTTCTTATCACAAGACGCAGGTTTTGTTTTGTCTATTTTCTAACCTTTTTGCCTTTAACTGAAGTTGAATCATATTTTTTATCATTTCTTAATTAATGTTTTCTGTATTCCTTCATAAGATCAAGATGGAGGATTTTCTAACAAAAAATTAAATAGATATCTTCCTTCTTATTTTTCCTTAATCTTTTCATTCATTGTTTCTTTTGCTTTGTTTTTCACCTACCTTCCTTCATTCTTTCCTACTTTTTTACTTTCCTACATTTTTCTTTTCTACCTTCCTTCTTTCTTTTTACCTTCTTTTTTCTTTTTCCCATTTGTCTTTCATTTTTCCTTTTATTTTTATTTTTTCATTTCTTCCTTTTCCCTCTTACTTTCGTTTTGTTTCCTTTCTTTACTCTTCTTTTATTCGTTTCTTTTTAGTTCCTTCTTTTTTTTCCTCCTTTCTCCTTCTTATTTTCTTTATCCTTTCTTTTTCCTTTCATATTCAATTTTTCCTTTCTTTTATTCCTTTCTCCATTTTCCTCCCTATTTTCTTTTCCTACCTCTTTTCATTTCTCTTTCTTTTGTTTTACCTTTCTTTTTCCATCTTTTTTCTTTCTTTTTTCCTTTTTTCTTTCTCTTATGTAGGCTTTCCATTCGTCCTTTTTTCTCACTTCTTTTCCTCCAAACGATTTTTTCATAAGTTCTTTTTTCTTTCATTTTTTTCCATCATCAGTTTTGTTCTGTTTTTCTTCTCTTATTTTTCTATCACCCTTTTCTCATGCAGTGTCTCTCCATTTCTTCTTTTCCCTCTTTTATGTCAACCTCTTTTTCTCTTTCTTCTCTTTTCTTCTCTTCTGTCTACATTTACATTCTTTTCTTCATTTCCTTCATTCTTTCTTCTTATTTGTTCTTTCCTTCCTTCCTTTTTTCTTTCATTTTTTTCTTCTTCTATGTTTTCTTTTTTCTTTTCCTTCTTTCCTATATCCCCCCTCCATTTCTTTCTCTCCCTTATTGCATGTTTGTTCATTTCTTACCTTTCTTCTTTTTTCTTTGTTTCTCTTTTTCTATCAACCTTTTTTCATACATACTTATTCTATTCTGTTTTTCTGGGTTTTTTTGCTTCTTTTCTTCATAACTGTTCATCCCTTCCTCCTTTTCTTGTGTAGTGCTGCTTTATTCTTCACTTCTTTCTTTTTCTTTTTTTCTTTTTCATATGTCCCCCTCCATTCCTTCTTTCTTTTCCTCTATCATTTTCTTTTGTTCTTTTCTTTTCTTTTCTGTCTTTCTTCTCTTCTTTCATGTTTATTCACTTCTCCCCTTTTTCATCCTTTCTTCTTTTCTATCAATCTTTTCTCATATTTTTTTTACTCATTTCTTCTTTTTCTTTCTTTTCCTCCCACCTTTTTCTTACTTTTCGTTTTCTTCTTTCTCAATTTTCTATCTTTCTCCCCTTCCTTTCTTCATTTCATTTTCCCTCCTTTTCTCCTACTTTCTTCTCACTTTTCTTCTACAGTTTTCCTTCTTTCTTTTCTTTATGTCAGAACACTTCCTATTTTTTTTTCTTCAACTTTTTCTCATGCAGAATTTCTCCTCTTTTCCTTCTTTTCTTTTCAAATAACTTTTTCTTTCCCTTACCTATCCTTCTTTCATTCTGTCTTATTTTTATCTTTCTTTACTTATTCTCTTCTCATATTGTTCTTTTCCTTTATACACTCTTTCTTTCTTTCTTTCTTGCTTGCATGCTTTCTTTCTTTCTTTTTCTTTCTTTCTTTTTTCATCACTTCATCTTTTTCTTTTTGCTAATTCCATTTTTATATTCTGCTGTCTTGTTTTTTTCTTTCTTTTATACCTCTTATTATTTCATCTACTATATTACTTTTCCTTTCTTTTTCCTTTCTTTTATGTTCCCTTTATTACTTTTCCTCTTTCTTTCTTTCTTTCTTTCTTTCTTTCTTTCTTTCTTTCTTGTGGCTATTTCTATTTTTCTACCATTTTTTTTCTACCTTCATTTTCTGTTTCTTTCTTTCTTTCTTTCTTTCTTTCTTTCTTTCTTTCTTTCTTTCTTTCCTCCTCTCCCTTCCTTCCTGTCTCACTTTCAGGATTTACATGTGAAGATATGGTTTTAAAGATGGTTTTTGTATGTATTCTTCTATGGGTATTTTTGTTTGCTTTCATATTCTTTGTTACTGTTGCAAAAAGGATAGTTTTTGCTGATAACATAGATCAATTGCCAAATGACATAAGTGCAGCCATCTTTGTTTCTTTACACTTTGGCGTCTTTGAAGGGAACAGGAGGAAATGAGTGGTTATAACAGAAAATAAAAATGCAGAAATAAAATAAAATCAAAACAAATAATAATATAAACACTAAGAAGACAACAACAACAACAACAATAATGATGACAACTGATAATACTTGTGAAAATTTTACAGTTTTCCTATTTTAATTTTTTTATGAATCATAATTCTTCAGTTAATGATTGAATAAGCTTCTTGCAAGTTCCACAAGCATGAACTATCCATGGAAATTCCCCTATTAAATATTTGAGATCAACAAAATATTTCAATAACAATTATAAATATGAATGCAGGCATTTATTTAAAGAAGTAAGAGGGTACAAATGAAAATATTTCAAATTGACAAATTTTTCCATTTCACTGAAGCAGACATTAAATGCATGAGAATCTTATCTGCTCTAGCTTCTCTTTCTTTCTTTTTTTCTTTCTTTCATTTTCACTGAAGCTAAAGAGCATTGCTGATATGCCTTTTCCGCTTTTCCCCAACATCAAAATGGAATACTTCATTATTCATGAGGTATTGGCAGGGTGTAATGCATGTGCTAAATAAGAAACAAGCAGAACGATATTCTAATAAAGTTTTTTTTATAGTTTGTTTATTTTACTAAATCTTAATTCATATAGATTTTTAATGTTTTCCTTCACAAACACTCTATCAGTTAAGTGCCACATGTAATACACACTTAGGCAATCATCACACTTTTGATTCATGACTGATGATGCAGAAGATTTTCCCACTATAGTTTGCTATTTCTTTCTGCAGTAGACTGGTTACCAGTCTGTCCTGCTATTGAACCCATAGTTGGGGGGAGAAGAGATTGATTCATACCTTTCCCAAGAGTATTTGCATGCAAGAAAATAAATAAATAAATATCCCAATACAAACTTATATCTGAGATATACACAGACATTTGATGGAAATATGCATGGAATACTGTTGCCATATATTGTCTGGTACCCCCCGCTGTTCATCTTGAGGTTCTCGACAAAATCTAAAGACGGATATGCAATGTGATCGGTCCTGACTTGGGGTCTCGACTCCAGTCACTTTCTCACCGATGAAATGTGGATTTCCTCTGCCTTTTCTATAAATATTTTTAATGGCACCTTCTCTGATGAGCTATTTGCATTGGTACCCCAACTGAATGAATTTTAGCATGCTACTAGTTTGGCATCTTGGCCCCACACTTTTACTCTCTAAACAGTACTTCTCTCATACTTCCCAATATTGGAACTCCCTTCCTCTTAGTTGCTTCCCTGAGAACTATAATCTTCAAAAATTTAAATGTAATGTCAATCAACATCTTCTGTGGCCTTGATACCCATTCTTCTTTTTATCCTTTTCAAATCCCCCACCCCTATACCCATTCTTTTCCCTTACTCTGTAGCCCCTTGCTTACTAGTGGCACTCCTACCTTGCTTGGGGTGAACTGATTAAAAGAAAAAAAGAAAACTAAAAAGGAGGTCATTTTAAACCTGGAGGTCATTATTTAAAGAAGTAAGGGGGTACAAATAAAAAGATTTGAAATTAAGTGCTATCGTCTCCCGTAGCTTCCCTTTCTTTCTTTCTTTTCCCCCTGTCCTTTCTCTAAAACCAAACAGCACCTTTGTTATATCTTTTATTCTGTCTATCCTCACAATTAAAGAAAAATGTCCAATTGTTTATCTGCCATAATGGCAGGGCATAACATACATGCTAACTAAGAAACAAGCAAAATTATGTATATGCTAATAATACTGAGGAATTTAGATGAATGGATTGACAGACTAGGAAAGTCAAAGATGACACAGAGAGATTATAAGTGAAAAGCAAAGAAGCCAACAACAGATTCATCAACATTGAAGACCCTATTTCAATTGCCTAAGGGGAACGGGATAAATAAATATAATAATGAAATGAAATAATTATAAAA
>OZ038508.1:6219706-6284706 GCA_964036315.1 Acanthosepion esculentum | reverse complement strand
GTTGTTTTTATCAGTTTTGGCCATTGTACCTGCTCAGCAGTAGACTGGGTCTAAAATTATTGGTTGCCAGGAGAAAAGTGGAGCCGACCACTACTATAATGTTATTGTTTAATTTTTATAATGAATCTATCTATCTGTATATCAAAATCTGTGACTTCTGTTAATCCTCCATCACACTCCATCGCACTCTCTAAAATAGCCATATATTGACTAATCGAAACGAGAAGTGAAAACAAGTAAGGGGGTATAAAGTATAGTTGGTTTTACTAGGATGCAGATCTCAAATGTTAGTGATAACTTTAACAATGCTAAATACTGTGAGGATTTCAGTATACATCAGTGTGTTGCCAAAAAATTCTAATAAATAAAATTTTCAATAAATACATATGGAAAAATGGGTAGAATTAAAATTTTTGTGGGGAAAAAAAAATTTCTTTGTAGTTACAGTGTACATGTAGTGTACATATTGCTGGCAGTAGATACAAAATGTAAATACAGAATGTTATATTTGAATTATTATATTATTTTTAAATTTTAATTTTTCGGTTGATATTTGTAAATAATTTATAATACAATAGAGCATTGCATACAGTCTGCTATATTAAGAACAATTGTTTGAGATCGTTCGATGATTGTTCGAATCTACCTATAATTGTTTAATTAATTTAATTTTTAATGAATCTACCTATAATTCTTTCATTAATTTAATTTTTAATGAATCTACCAATAATTGTTTAATTAATTTAATTTTTAATGAATCTACCTATAATTGTTTAATTAATTTAATTTTTAATGAATCTACCCATAATTGTTTAATTAATTTAATTTTTAATGAATCTACCTATAATTTATTCATTAATTTAATTTTTAATGAATCTACTGATAATTGTTAAATTAATTTAATTCTTAATGAATCTACCGATAATTGTTTAATTTAATCTTTAATGAAAATACCTATAATTGTTTAATCAATTTAATTTTTAATGAATCTACCTATAACTGTTTCATTAATTTAATTTTTAATGAATCTACCTATAACTGTCTCATTAATTTAATTTTTAATGAATCTACCTATAATTGTTTCATTAATTTAGTTTTTAATGAATCTACTGATAATTGTTTAATTTAATTTTTAATGAAAATACCTATAATTGTTTAATTAATTTGATTTTAAGGAAAATACCTATAATTGTTTCATTAATTTAATTTTTAATGAATCTACCTATAATTGTTTAATTAATTTAATTTTTAATGAATCTATCTATAATTGCTTAATTAATTTAATTCTTAATGAATCTGCCTATTATTGTTTAATTTAATTTTTAATGAAAATACCTATAATTGTTTAATTAATTTAATTTTAATGAAAATACCTGTAATTCTTTAATTAATTTGATTTTTAATGAATCTACCTATAATTGCTTAATTAATTTAATTTTAATTAAGAGCAGTTTTTTGAGTTCATTCAATGATTGTTCAAATCTACCTCAATTAATTTAATTTTTAATGAATCTACCTATAATTGCTTAATTAATTTAATTTTAACTAAGAGCAATTTTTTGAGTTCATTCGATGGTTGTTCAAATCTACCTGTAATTGTTTAATTAATTTAATTTTTAATGAATCTATGAGTTCATTCGATGATTGTTCAAATCTACCTGTAATTGTTTAATTAATTTAATTTTTAATGAATCTATGAGTTCATTCGATGATTGTTCAAATCTACCTGTAATTGTTTAATTAATTTAATTTTTAATGAATCTATGAGTTCATTCGATGATTGTTCAAATCTACCTGTAATTGTTTAATTAATTTAATTTTTAATGAATCTATGAGTTCATTCGATGATTGTTCAAATCTACCTGTAATTGTTTAATTAATTTAATTTTTAATGAATCTATGAGTTCATTCGATGATTGTTCAAATCTACCTGTAATTGTTTAATTAATTTAATTTTTAATGACTCTATGAGTTCATTCGATGATTGTTCAAATCTACCTGTAATTGTTTAATTAATTTAATTTTTAATGACTCTATGAGTTCATTCGATGATTGTTCAAATCTACCTGTAATTGTTTAATTAATTTAATTTTTAATGAATCTATGAGTTCATTCGATGATTGTTCAAATCTACCTGTAATTGTTTCTGCATCCATTTCATCTAACATTTCCTAACAAATCCAAACAATAACAACATGTATGGATTCCAAATTCACCTCAGACACCAAATTTCTAACCTTGTCTTTATGATCTTTAACTTTGAAAATGTCCACTCACATTGGACTGAGAGTAACTGATAGTGTGCAGATGACTTTATAAAGTTCTTATACCTTTTTATTACTAAAACAGTTGTCTATGTTTGTTTCTTTGTTACATTTTTATTTGATACAGGGGGGGGGGCACTTGTCATCAGGCAAGCTGACACTCTGCCCAGTCCACCACTGTATCTGACAGACATTCTCAAGTATCTGCTGTATTGGAATTTTGAACCTTGCACCAATATATAATAATTACAAAACCCTTGTTTGAAAAAATCCAAACAAGAACAACAAGGTATCTTGCATTGTTATTTTGAAAAAAGAAATCAAAGAAATTATCCAAGAGAAATTATCCAAGAGAAATTATCCAGAAGGAAAAATTGAGAGCATTTTTGTTTTGGAAATAGGAAATTAATTCAGATTAAGAATGATTAGAAAATATCAAATAAAATTGAATAACAAAAAATTAAAAGTAGAGAATGGAGGAATATAAACTGATATATTTAATTCAAGATATTTGAAAAGAATTAGAAGAAAAACCACAAAAAAGGCTAAAAGCCAAAAAAAGAAAAACAAAACAAACAATATTCATAAAATGAAAGCTAAAGAAAATGTATCAATTATGAAAAAAATAAAAATAAATATTAAATAAAATTTAAAAAAAAAATGAAGGAATTCAACAAATATGGAAGTAAATAAAGAAAAAGAAAAGGTGACAGGAAAAGATCATATTGACACCATCAATAAGATGACACTTCTTAAATCTATTGATGTCTCTTATGTTATGCTTTGCTTATCAATATGGCTGCCTCAGCAAACATTAACGGGCAGTTGTAACTCTTCTCAAAAACAGAAAGATGTTTGCTCTCCTTAGGGGGCTTGCTCTTTGAAATATGAGATTATTTTATAAAATTACTGACAAGAGTTAACACAGAGGCTACTATGGAAGAAGAGTGCAAAAAGCAAAAATATTATTGATAACCCTGAGGCGAATCTTGCTGACAGATTAAAATAAAATTAAGCAAGGGGAGAAAAAGACAAAAAAATATATAGAAAAGAAACAAAAAAATGTTTTTTCTTTTTGTTTTCTAGCGCCTGTTCCCAGTTTATCATTTTGTAAACACATATCATGAGGAAATTGCAATATTGAGTATAATAAAAATGAAAAAAAATGGCTGATGATAACATGAAGATTATATCAGTAAAATGGATTCCATTTTGGAGGAAGAGGAAAATGATGGAAATGAGGCTCTGTTTGAGTCTCACCAGAGATTTGTCTTGAAGACAAAACAATAAGAAGGGAAGGAAGGAAAAAAATCCATATTGAATAACAAGATTATTAAGAGAATAAAATATTAAGGAAATGAATAAATAAATAAAAATGGGACTGCCATCTTTTTTTTAAGCAAAAATATAAAGAAAGAAATAAAAGCTGGTGGAAAAGGGAATCTAGATAAAACCTTTCTCTTGCAAATATTCTGATAAATTTATAAACAGGAATACTTATTTTTTTTCTATTTGACAAAATTATGAATTTTAAAATTTTCTTGTTTGATAAACAAAATAATTAAGGAATAAAATAACAAAAAAGACCCCAAAAACAACAGATTTTAGGAAGTAAAAGTGAAATCTTGATAATATTTTGCTTTTGCAAATATTTTAATAAATTTCTGCTGATGAAGTTTTTAATTTTATTTTATCTTTTTAAAATTATAAACCAAAAAAATGCCACATAATATAATAAAAATGATTTCAGATTTTTTTTTCTGTAATTATTTTTAAAAATAAAATTAATTTATGATTCAATCTTGATTAAATCTGTTTGCGTAAATATTTTTATAAATATTTTCAAAAAATGTATTTTTTGATAAAATTATCAATTTGAAAATATTTATGCCACCATTTTGATGTAATTTCAGTATTCACTTTCTTCAATTAAGGAACCTATTCCCTGATTAAAAATAAAAATGATAGCCAAATGAAAGCATAAAATTGTGTTTTTCATCAAACTAGAAAATACTGAAAATATTTCAGTCTAACCAAAAGAGCTTTGCTTTTTTATAAATTGCATTTTGGGGCAGCAACCCCTCTTTTATACAAGTTTCATAAAAAGTGACTGAAAAGACAGAGCAGTTAAGCTTTTTTGAACATAAAGTTTGTAAAAACTGTGTCCAAATCTTCTATATATCTTTTCAGCTGTTCTATTAACCATTACGAAGGATTTTCTTTTTAATTTTTAACTGAATATGTTAATATATGATTTTATCTAGAATGATGAGAAGGTTTTCTTTATTTTCCAGACACAGTAAATGTTCACTCAATTATATCAACTATGAATATGACCACAATGTATTGACTGCATTTGGAAAATAAGTAACATACCCATCACTATAGATACGCATATATAAAAATCTTGATAATTAAAAATAAACAAATATATCCTTCATAATGGGTAATAGTATAGCCAAACACACAAACAGAGAGAACATTCAGACAGTTTTTACACATTCTATGTTCAGGCAAAAAAAACTTATGTGAATGCAAGACAAATTTATTAAAAAGCTTAATCGCAGTATGTTACCAGTTCTTTTTAATGAAATTATATGCACAGTATTTACATTAGTCGGACTATTGTCCTCATCTTTGTTGCCATATTTGTCACAGCGTTTCGGCCGTTGTACGCTCCGGCCATCTTCAGGTGGTTGGAATTTCGAACTGAACCCTTTATTTCGATCACTGGGGTAGACTGTTCTAACTCCACGTGCCATGTTTGATGGATGTCAGTTATCAGTTATCTCCTGCTAATTTTCCCTCTGAAAGTTCTCCACTGCCTTAACTGGGTATTGAACTCACACTCTTTGGCAGGAGATAACTGATAACTGACATCCATCAAACATGGCACGTGGAACTAGAACAGTCTACCCCAGTGATCGAAATAAAGGGTTCAGTTCGAAATTCCAACCACCTGAAGAAGGCCGGAGCGTACAACGGCCGAAATGCTGTGACAAATATGGCAACAAAGATGAGGACAATAGTCCGACTAATGTAAATACTGTACATAATACCTCATCGCAGAAATATAGACAAATTATATGCAGTTATGACTTTTTAAATTTTTCTGAATTAATTAATTTCCTGTATCATAATTTAATGAACTTTTATTCAAAATAATGTAAAAGGGTTTAATATTTATGGACCCTTCTAGAACTTGTTTTTGTTTATTTGTAAGTTTGTATGTTATGTTATAGCTGTAAACTGTTAAATGCATTAAAAATATATAAGTGCTACCCAATTAGATTATTAGCAAAGATTCTGCAAGTTTGCAATTTTTGTTTATTTGTAAGGTTTTATGCGATAGTTAGAAAATATCAAAGGCATTAAAAAATGATGTAAGTACTATCAATGACATCATTAGCAAAGTGACAAATAAAGCTTTGGAAATATTCTGATTTTTTAACCTCATTGCGTATATGGTAAAATAAAATTTTTGGTTTGCGGTGGGGACATTTTTCAGCAACTAAAACAAATTGATACCTTTTACATTACTTTTGAAGAAAAGTTTGTTGATTTATGACACAGGAACACACAGTTATAAAAAAGTAAAAAAAAATGTATGTATATGATTTTTTATATATGTATATAAATTTTTATATATATATATATAAATTTATATTTATATAAATTTTTTATATATATATGTAAATATATATATATATATATATATATATATATATATATATATATATATGTATATATACTTATGTATAAATTTTTCTGACATATAAAAATTTATATATATATACATATATATATATATATATATATATATATATCTTGTTTGTTGTCTTCTGTGCAATTCTCGAGCCAGTCTCAAAAGTCATGCCCAGATATAAATTTATATTTATATAAATTTTTTATATATATATGTAAATATATATATATATATATATATATATATATATATATATATATATATATATGTATATATACTTATGTATAAATTTTTATGACATATAAAAATTCATATATATATATATATATATATATGTATGTTTTGTTTGTTGTCTTCTGGGCAATTCTCGAGCCAGTCTCAAAAGTCATGCCCATCATAGGCATGCAGATAATTAGTTTGTGGTCGTCAGAACCTCATACATCAAACTCAATAGGAGAGTCCATCATATAAATATATATATATATATATATATATATATATATATATATATATGTAAACTTTCAGATGCCAGAAAAATTTTAGCAATATCTATGACAAAATGTAAAAAAATATTTTAAATTTGATTTAAAAATTTCATTATCCCCTCTCCTTCATACTCATGTGTAATAACATCAATATAAATTTCATTTAGTTTGATAGAGTCCTAAATGAAAAAACACTACACAAAACTTTTTCATACACACACACACACACACACACACACACACACACACACACACACACACATATATATATATATATATATATATATATATATATATAAATTACATATAAATGAAACTCAGAAATACCCCATCTGAATGTCCATTTTACTCTGCAAGAAAGGGTTTACTTTGGTGTTGATAAACCTCAGAAGTTTAATTTCTTGTGGGGGGAAATGGCCATTCAGATGTGGTATTTTTGAGTTTCATTTATATGTAACTAATTCATATATGCTCTGTAATAAATACATTGAGCTCTCTTTGTGGATCAGTTTTAATATATTATATCATTAGGATTCACATTGATTACTTATATATATATATATATATATATATATATATGTAAAGAACATATATATTATATATGTATATATATTTCTAAGGATTTAGTGGATTTTGATTTTTAATCCAGCATTATTTGTTATTTAAAAGATAATTGATCATTGCAGGATGGTAGAGATTTCAACAACTGACTGATTTCAGGCACACCTGGTTAAACAGATGTAATTCACACAATTTAAAATAAATTTAAAAAAACAAACACGATATCTACTCAAACACATGTATCCACAAAAATAACATTTCGATTAATAATATATATATATATATATAAATATATATATATATATATATATATATATATATATATATATGTAAAAGTGAGCATTGAAGTCAATACTCAGAGGGGACAAGCTGTTTCATCCTGGATGCAATTCGCTGCCTGATGATTGCGTCAAGCATGAAACTGCCTGTCGCCTCTGAGTGTTGACTTCAATGTTCACTTTTATATTTATATTCACATACGCTCTATCTCTGATACCGAGCACTTTATCCCATAAATATAACACCCTTAAAACTATATTTCTTCACACACACACACACACACACACACACACACATATATATATATATATATATATATATATATAATTATTTATTTAAATATTATAACATAAATATGTTATAAAATCACTACAAAAATAGCCATTTTGTTTCAACACTTCTGGTGTCTTATCAAGTGATGATGTTGAATGTAGAATAAATGGTTTTAAAAGTTTCAAATTAATTAACGATCCTTCGCTAGGGGTAAACGCTGTTACATAAGCTAGAATGACCAATCAAAATACAAGTATATGAGAATTCAAAAGATTTGACAACGAAGCAAGGTTATCATAGATATCTAAAGATTTATAAAATTTGAAATTAAAATTAAAAGTAAAAAATTACCTATATACCAATCCTATACTTGTATATGTATATATATATATATATATATATATATATATATATATATATATATATATATATACATATATATATACATATATATATATATATATATATATATATGTATATATATATATATATATATATATATATATATATATATATATATATATATATACATATATATATACATATATATATATATATATATATATATATATATATATATATATATATATATATATATACATACATATATATATATATATATATATATATATATATACTGAGGAAATGCTCTGTTTTAATTAAACTGTATTAATTACATTTATCGAAATTTCCTGAACATTCAGGCTGGTAAACGTAATTAATTCCATTTAATTAAAAACAGAGCATTTCCTCAATTACATAGTATCCATAAAAATAATGTATAAACAGAAAATATATTAAAATATTTGCTGGAATTTATCCATTACATATAATATGTTGTCACTGGTTATGTTTCAGAGCAGAAATTAGTTATCGAGAAACGTTATGCATTGAGCACTGTTTTATTAACACCATTATATAATACTTTTTATACATACATACATACATACAGATATATATATATATATATATATATATATATATGTATATCTAAAGATATTTTTGAAGATACAAAATTTTATCACAGCAATAAACGTATTCCCTATTACTGTTTCCCTGACAAATACAATCTCCAACGGTTTAAGTGTAGCGACAATCGTCATCTCCAGTTGCCTTGATCTATCCACTTCCTGACATCTTCCATTCCTATCTGCTCTCGCTCTATATCTCCCGTAACCTCCCTACCTCGATCGACCCTCCGTCCTTCTCTTTCTCCACATCCTCTCCTTTACCACTCCTATCTGCTCTTCCTCCAACCCTTCTGTAACCCCTTGCATGATAGTGGCCACCGGCCTTGCTCGGGGTGATATGCTTAAAAAAAAAAAAAAAAAAAATACTAGACATATTAAAAACGGGCGTAGCAACCGGTTTCGCTCCCGCTCATCAGGCTTACAACTGGAAATTTAATTTAAATTAAAAAACACAGAAAATGTACAATGAAAAGGAAATGTGGAGGAGGAGGGAAAAAAAAAAAATTTATGAGCAAAAGGGTCCGCCATATGTGAGCACTTATTAAAGAGCAGATTTTGTGCAGCTTATTTTAGTGTTGACCAGTTCACCGTGTTGTCCCGGTCACACTCGTTATTTCATCTTAAGGTGCTGGAGGCACTTTACATCAGGTCCCGCAAGCCTTCCTTGTGTAAACAACGTGAGTGTTTGTTGGGGCTCGCTGTCATTTGCCTCTAGCTCCTTTTGCTCATTTTTTTTTTTTTTTTTTTTTTTCCCCCTCCACAATTCTTTTTAGTGTACATTTTCTGTTTTTTAAATTAAAATCTCCCGTTGCAAGCCTGATGAGCGGGAGCGAAACCGGTTGCTTCGCCCGTTTTTCATATGTCTAGTAATATCAAGCTTCATACGTTTATTACTGTGATATATATATATATATATATATATATATATATATGTCTGTAAAAAGCAAATTATAAGGATTCTATTTTGCAACATTTATTTATAAACTGAAATAAAAGTATCATTATGTTTTCAACATTTTTTATGTAATAATAAAAAAATATACTTAAGTAAATGTTGCTGTTATTGATTTTTTTATTTTCTTATTTGTTTCTATATAGTTACTTATTTTTTTATTATAACAATGTAAAATACTATTTATTCTATTTGTAAATATTTTTCAAATATCTCCTTTCCTAAAAGAAATACTCCATTCTCAAGCCAGCATAAATGACCATAAAACTTAAATCAAAATCTTCCAGTATTTAAAATAAATAAACAGATAAATAATAAAACAAATTGAAATACAATAAAACAATTAATAATATAAATATTGTATAAATAGAAAAAATCATAAGTAAATATATAAATGAATATATATAAACACATAAGAAAATTAAAACATTCGGCAAAAAAATTAATAACATTTACTCACTTTCGTCTATTAAGTTACATCACTTAGCATCTTCCATATTTTACCTTGATACCTTAGGAATATTTTGGGGCATTCTTAAATATAAAACTTTTGAAAAGTTAACAATATTTTTACTTCTTTTTATAAATCCATATTGCAAAATAAATTCCTTACATTTAACTTGGTAAACTGAATCAGACAACAAAACATATTGGTAAAGAAATGTTTTCCATTTTGTCTTTATTCATATATATATATATATATATATATATATATATATATATATATATATATATATATAGAGAGAGAGAGAGAGAGAGATATATATATATGTATATATATGATGAAAAATATGGAAAAACAAAGCAAAATCCGAATATGCAAGTTTACTGTTTTAATTTTGTTTCACTGTCGACATCAGACATTTCGGTCTAGTAGACCATCCTCAAGACATGGTTATTGGAAACATATTTATATTTAAGTCAACATGAAGAGACGATAGACACAAGACTCTTCATGTAGACCTAAATATAAATATGATGGTCTACTAGACCGAAACGTCTGACATCAACAGTAAAATAAAATTAAAACAGTAAACTTGCATATTCGGATTTTGCTTTGTTTTTCCATATTTTTCATCATACTGTCGGATCTACATCCACATATTTGCTTACATATATATATATATATATATATATATATATACATAAGCTTAATACTGCTCTTCATATATATATCCATGCATGAGCTTAATGCTATATATATATATATACATAAGCTTAATACTGCTCTTCATATATATATCCATGCATGAGCTTAATACTTAATATATATATCCATATATAAGTTTAATACTTAATATATATATATCAATGCATAAGCTTAATACTGCCCTTCAAATGTGTAAGTTTAAATTCATTTTTTCATCCTTAGAAGTGAGGTCTGATGATCCAGAGAAAAAGAAAAATCTCTGGTGAATTAAATTATAACAATGGAACCTTAAAGTGGTCTGTTTTTCATTGAAATAATACATATATATATATATATATATATATATATATATATATATATATATATATATATCTTAACAGTTTGTGACAGGAAGGGATAATTTCGAGGAGGATATACATCCAGGTAGAGATCAATGTAGACTCCAGAGCATTATAATGATAATAATAAGATGGAGACTTTAATTATCTATCTCTTCTCTTTCACCTTCCCTCCCCACTACCAATCTAATATGTCTGTCTGGAGTATTTTCTCCATTTACAGAGGTGATTTCGATCTGAAGAGTTGAACACTGTGGTGTTCACAAAATTAATTATAATTAAAATGAATAATTAAAATCTTTGTATTCTTATTATCATTATATATATATATATATATATATATATATATATATATATATATATATATATATATATATACACAGTATGCATGCACTGTCCATATATTCTCCATCTCAAGCTTGTCTGAGGAAATGAAAGTTTCCATTTTCACACTACAGCAGCCAACTGACTGACAATTGCATGAAACCAATAGTAGTGGTTGTTGGTCACTGCATGCCAGAAGTTTAATTCATAATTCACATGTACACACACACATATATATATATATATATATGTATGTGTGTGTGTGCGCGTGCGTGCTTGTGTGTATATAGATATGTGTGTGTGTGTGTGTGTTTGTGTGTGTATACATATATATATATATACATATATATATATATATATATATATATATATATATATATATATATATATATATATATATATAATGAAGTAGCTATGTGGAAAATTGCTAAAATATTTGTACTAATAAATAGCACAAGATTTGCATTTTCCAAAATTAACTTTTGTCAGTTGCTTTTGGATTGATTTCAGGTTTGAGTTTCCAATAAAGGAAAGGCTGGTAGATTCACTGGCTAAATCACAAAGCTGAGGAAATTAGCTCAAATGAACTAATAAAAACAATTATACTTTTCATTTCTTTCTGTAATGTTTTTCTTGTTTTATTACAGTTCACCGGAGGTCTTGCAAAATTGCGTCTAACATGAAAGTCCATATAAAGCAGAGGTGGATTATTGAATTCCTCCAAGCGGAAAAATTGAACCCTTTGATATTTATCAACTCTTGATGAATATTTATGATAAGCAAACAGTGGATATGATCACAGTTTAACAGTGAATTTCAGTAGCAGCAACAGTGATGAAAGTTGGAGGCACAGGTTTGAACCCGGGTGGGGGTAACTTTTTATTTTTCTGTGATTTCTCAAATGCGCAGATTGATACGTGCAATACTCACTGTTTAATAAATAGAAATGCATATTTCAAATAAGAAGTATTCTGCTATAATAATGTTTGAAGTAATAAAAATATCAGATTAAAAATAAATCAATTCTTTCAAATAAGCTATTTTTTCGGACATGGTTAAATAAACACAAAAACTATTTTTTGTTGGTAAATGTAAATAGTGTTTTAGAACTAAGAATATATTATATTTGAGATCGTCAGCGCATTTGTTGTGTGAGCTATGTAGACAGATCTTGAACAACATTCTGTGACTGTTGTCTTTAGTGGGTGCACCTGAAGTATATTGGTAAGGGAACCATGCCCAAGAGCAAGTTTTGGATTTGCAGAGATTGTTATGCCTGAAGTGCTGAAAATATTCAGAGACTTCTATATTCCTTTTAATAATTTTATTTTATCCCATGACCCTTAGGGTCACCATGTGTACTGCAGCAGCAGTAGAAGTGTTGTTTCTTCGATAGCCTGACAGAGCCCAACCCTCTTCAGGCCGGTTTTAAATTCAGAGTTTTTCCTTCTCATCGACCGGTTGCTACCCAAGTCTGTCTGCTATTTACCCATAGCTGGGGAGAGAAGAAGAGGATATTAGCACATAAGGGAACATGATGGATCTGACTGAAATCCAAACTTGACTCTCCGATTCCTCAATCCGAGCCGCTATCCATTACTCCATCATGTCTCCTTGTTTTAATAATTGTTGATGAATAAATGATTTTAACTCATGTTTTAATAAAAATATTTACCAGCAAAATAGCCTGAGGGTCTATTTTACCGAGACAAGCATGGTTGTCTATTTTACCAGACTGTCTTCTTAATTCTTTAGAAATTGTCTTGTTTCTTTTTGAACTAAAGAACTAAGCAGATATGATATTCAAGAAAAAAAATAATCTGTCTGAAGAGAGTGTATGCTTTCCTTAAAAATGAAAAATAGTGCCTGGCTTAGTGAAGTTCTTTGTGGATCAGTGATAAAGCGCACACTGGATCAAACAGTTTTGATCCCTGTTGGGAAACTCATTTTCTTTACTAAAATTTCTCAGAGGCTAATAGATGTAATACACATGATTTAATAAACAAATGGCATGTTTATTTCAAATACAAAGTACACACAAATTATAATTAAATGATGGATTAAAAAGAAAAATATTAATTATTTAGACACCCACACACAAATACACACACACACATATATATATATATATATATATATATATATATATATATATATATATATATATATATATATATAACGTAAATCATTCAAACGAAAAACAAATACTGAAGCTAATTATATGGCAAAAATCACCCTTGCAAACAATATTTAATAATAAAATACAATCAACTTCGAATTCGTTAATGAATGGTATGATCCTTGTTTATAAATTCCGGTTTTATCAGGTCTTATTTTTTCTACTAGCCGGGCTTTCAGTCGTTTCGAACAACCATCATCAGGTAGACATTTCAGTGTGTTTTTGTTAAATTCCAGGTAGTAATGTGACATCGAAAGATAGTGCAGACCGAAATACGTTGATTTACATTACATAAATTGAATACGCACTACATAATTGATATATATATATATATATATATATATATATATATATATATATATATATAGGTAATTATTCTTGTCTCGAAAAACCTTCGAATTCTTGATTTACCAATAGTTAAATCAATCTTGAAGGGAAAAAGAGGTTTTAAAAAAGAAAGAGCCAGGAACATGAAAGTCTATCAAAAATAATCGCACAGATACAGGTTCAAGGCCCAAAGAAAAAACACCGATATGAGTAAACAACTAACTAAAGAGCTCGATACAAACGTAGACGAAACCTAGTCAAACCTAATGAGCCAGACAAACCTACCAAGGTTTCACTTAGGCAGATTGTCAGGGTCAGCTGAGCCTGACGATCTGCCTAAGTGAAACCTTGGTAGGTTTGTCTGACTCATTAGGTTCGATTATATATATATATATATATATATATATATATATATATATATATATGTGTGTGTGTGTGTGTATAAAACCCCAAACAAATATCAAGACATTATGAAAGTATAAAAATACTATTTTACTATAGTAAAATTTACATTTTTAAAGCAAAATGACCAATAATACATTTTATAGTAGAATTACCAACAATACATTTTATCTGTATTTGAAGTCATGTAATTGTGTTCAAAATATATTTTATTGAAATTGAAGCCATAAAATTGCGTTCAAAATATTTAGATTTCAGCATTGAAATAACTCATAGAGATTGATATGCAGCTTAACAAAACCAACAAAATACTATATACATATACATACATATATATATATATATATATATATATATATATATATATATATACATATATATATATATATATATGTATATATATATATATATATATATATATATATATATATATATATATATATATATATATTGTGTATTTTATACATGTTTTTATACATTTCTTTTATACATGTTTTTATTAATGACGGCTGACAAGGTGCTGCAGTTAAGCATTTTTTTAAATTTTTCTTGTGTTTATATAACTGTTTTCTTTCCTAGACATAAAGTATGTAAAAATTGGCCAAATATTCTGCATATTTGAGCACTTTCAGCTATTCTTTTAGCTAGTATCAAGGGTGGTTTTTATGTTGTTTTTTTATTTTTAACTGAATGCATGGGTTTTTATGTAAGTGTCTAGAGCTATAAAAATGTTTTATTTTCCAAAATTAAGGCCAGCAATAATAATAAAAAAGAAAACACCAACTCTCCATCCCATCAACTATGAACACGCCCACAATGTGCTGACTGTAGATGGCATAAAAGTTCGTGAAAGTAGATATATTCTTAATTTTTCAAATAATTTCAGCAAATTTTATATCATCTACAATGGCACTTATACATCATTTATTGTGGTAATATAACAAAAATAATCCCTGAATATAGCTAACAGTTTAGCCAAAATACCTTGGAACCAACAAACTTTTTGATAATTTTTACACAAATTCAACCTGTTGTGTCGGAAACCTACCACCCCTCTTGATGATGAACTTGTCTGCGTCTGTGAACAAAGACTTTAAATAGTGGCATGTCAGGAGACAGGGAGACAGAAGTTCTTGGCTGAGCTAGTTATTGACTACTCAGGCGATTTCTGTACCTTTTTACCAACCTATTAAAACCCTTTTTATTGTTACGTGTTATTTGTTGTTTGTCTCTACAAACCCCAAAACAACATCATAACACAACCCAAAAAAAGAAAACACTTGTATGTATATAATAAAAACATAATAACAATAAAAAAAACTAAGCAAAAGTACCTTGACAGTCTGGTTCAATAAAACATGTATTAAAGAGAGATTGTTGCCCAAATACACAATTATATATCTGTGACAAATATATATATATATATATATATATATATATATATATATGAAGAATTATGTTTTAAGGTGTGCTATATTTATGGGATAAAGTGCTCAATATCAGAGGTAAAGCATATGTAAATATAAATATAAAAGTGAACATTGAAGTCAACACTCTACAGGCTGTTTCATGCTAGACGCAATCGTCAGCAGCCTGACGATTACACCTAGCATGAAACAGCTTGTGGCCTCCAAGTGTTGACTTCAATGTTCACTTTTAAATATATACATATATATATATATATATATATATATATATATATATATATATATATATATATATATATATATAAAAGGCTATTGAAAAGTTCCTGGCACAATTCATCTTCCAAAACCAAGTGAATAAAAAGAATAAAAGAATATGTGGAATAAAAGAAAAGAAAGAATTATTTAAAAAGAAGTAAATTCTTCACAAGAATGAAAAAAAGAAAGAAAAAAACAGTGAAGGAAAGAAAGAAATATAAATAAAAAAGTCAGAAAAACCAAAGGAAAAAGAAAATAACAAATGATGCAAAAAGAATGAATTCTCAAGAAATTCTCTATGAGAAAGAAAAATAAGAAGGCAAAAAAAAACCCCAAAGAAAGAACAAAGTAAAGAAAAACAGAAAAAGTAGGAGAAACAAAAAGAAAAAGAGAAGGATGCAAAAAGGAAGAATGAATTACAAAGAATGAATTATAAATTCTTTACAATACGAAGGAAAGAAAAATAATTACAAAGAAAGAAGAAAAACTCATGAAAGTATGTAAAGAGAAAAACAAGCAAACAAAATGATGTGAAAGGAAAGAAAGAAAAACCAAAGAATAGCATGAAGAGAATAAAATTCTTCATAAGATAATAACAGCAATTGATAATACTAATAAAATAATAGCCACTGCCAGCATCTCAATGTCACGGAACTCTGCTAGGGCATATTTACCACAGATGATGTAAAACAAGGAATATGCCAGAGATGAAAAAAAAAGAAGAAAAAGAGAAAAGGCATTGCAAAGTGTTACATTCAAACAGACTTGCTAGAGAACTTAGTAATTCATGATGCTTCCTTCAAAATCAATAAAATCTAAAGGGAAGAGAATTTTGTAGCTTTCTTTACATTTTATTTTCACAGAATTCGTATCATATGACCCACCATTGTTTCCTCAGCATAACAAAAAACATCGACAGGCAATCCAAGTTTTAGTGAATTAAGGAAAAAGTATCTACAGATGTATGATAGTATATTGGGCTATTATACAATTTTGAATGCGTATTTGTGTGTTCCAATCAATTTTTGATTATATGTCAGGTGTGTATGCATATACATGTGTATTTAGGTGAGTGAGAAAGACAGAGAAAGATTGTTTTTATGCATGTTTAGAGACAGAATAGGAAACAAAGATAGAAAAAAAGATTGCAATAACTGGTATATCTATACATTATACATATCAACCTATCCCTATTATACATTTATAATAGCCCTATTCTGTCAGTAACACTTAATTCTAAATCCCTGAATTCATATATATCACAAAATCATTAGCAACAGAATTTATATTATGCACATAATAGCCCAATTCTGTCAGTAACAATTCCCTTTCTTCCTGTTTTCCAATTCATATCTATCACAAAATCATTAGCAACAGAATTTATATTATGCACATAATAGCCCTATTCTGTCAGTAACACTTGCCTTAATTCCATATCCCTGAAATCCTTTACTTTGAGATTTTCAATGCCTATTTATTTTCAGTACTGTTCTGTCATCAATGACATCTATAGCGTGCCTAGCATCCCATAACAGGAGAATGCAGGATCAATCCTTCTTGAGGGATACATATTCTTCAATAGGGCATTCGATGGTCGAATTTAATTTCAGTTTTTAGATGAACAGAGATGTCTGCTCAAACAAGTGTATCCACTAAAATAATATTTATGGTAATAAGAAATACAGTTTATTACAATACGAAGAATATATTTGAGTTGTATAATATAATAATATAATATCACGCCAACAAGAAATTATTACAAATACAAACTATTTGACACATTTCTACATTAATTTCAGTAAATTTATCAGAAATTGTTTTAATTCAGGAACTGTTTTTGATTTAATCCTGTAAACAAGATCTTTCAGTAGAGTCCACAAGAATAAAATCTGGTGGTCTGAGGTCTGGTGATTGTGATGACTGCTCAATTGCTCCACCTCGTCCCATCCACCTCAGCTCGAAATTAAGATTTAATCATTCCCCAACGAGTAAGCCATTGTTAATCTTAAGCCGTCTTAATCTACTCTAATTTATTTTTGTTAAATAAAGTTTAATAAATAAAAAAAGGGTGTTAGTTTGCCCCACCCTTTGTTATTGTGGGAGAAGGTTTTCGATAATGTCTGATCTGCCCTGCTAGCTTTTCGTACCTCTGTATTTTCCCCCTGCTCTGCTTTCACGATATTCTTAGCCCCCAAGTGTAGAATGTGCTCTTGTTCACAAGTGTGATATCAGAGCGATTGGTCTCCAAGCGTTTGTTAGTAAGACGCTAGTGTCTCACATGAGATTCACTTCCTCATTGTCGGCTACTGATGTTGTTGAATGCTCGTATCAGTTCTCTGCACATCGCCTGTATTATTAGGATTATTATGGGATGGAGAATGGAGACACAGTGGAATAATGGATAGCGGCTTGGACTGAGAAATCAAATTCCAGTCAAGATCATTACATTCATTTACGTGCTAATACCCTTGGGAAAGTATGAACCCATCCAGTTATGGGTAAATAGCAGGACAGACTGGATCATATAGCATTGGTTGGCGAAATACAATGAAAAATGTTTGGATCGCATAACCTTCAAGCAGGGAGGGTTAGGGTTAGGGAGCCAGTTAGAAATTCCTTCAGTTAGAATAGCCACTCCTAGGTGATGAAAATATCACAGCACACTTAGCTAAATTTTTAAAGAGGTTACATTCAGTTCTCAACAAGTTCCTTCCGTCTGCCACCCCCACTGACCATGTTCTGTATACTTGCTTAAGGCCACCATGTGTTGTTTTCCCTTGTCTCTCTTTCCCTCTATTCGACCCGTGAGTATCAGACTCTTCAGACCCTTCTTCCTCATTATGTATCTCAGGAACTTCAGCTGCCTCTTCTTGATGTTAAGTATAATCCTCCTCCTTTTTTTCATCCTCTCTAATACTTCATCGTTGCTTACACGCTCGGTCCGTGATATCATCTCCGTCACCTCACTTCTTCATCTTTGAGGAAATCGTCCAACATTCGCTGCCGTGAAGACAGTCCACAAGAATAAAGTTCTTATCCCCCAAGTGTAGAATCTGCTCTTGTTCCCAAGTTTGATATCAGAGCGATTGGTCTCCAAGCGTTTGTTAGTAAGATGATCGTGTCTCTAATACTACATCGTTGCTCACACACTCGGTCTGTGATATCATCTCCGTCACCTTGGGTCTCTTCTTCATCTTTGAGGAAATCGTCCAACATTCGCTGTCGTAAAGACAGTCCACAAGAATAAAGTCTGTTGGTGTTAGGTCTTGTGATTGCGATGGCCACTCAATTGCTCTACGTCGTCCTATCCACTTCAGCACGAGATTAAGATTTAAACATTCCTGAACACGTAAGCCATCGTTAATCTTAAGCCATTTTAAACTACTCCTATTTATTTTTGTTCAATAAAAGTTGATAAATAAAAAAGGGGCATTAATTTTACCGACCCATGTATTTTTAATGAAAATATGAAAAACTGATGTTCCCTGAGGGAGGCTCCATACCTTGAACACCTATTGGAACTTAAACTTCTGCTATCTGCTACCTTTACAAGAGCCAGATCAGAATGAAAATAGAAAACTGCTGCCAGATAGGGACAGATGATGCCCAGTATTCACTTTCCAGTTTCAATAGCATCCAAAGGCATCTCTGTGTCCTTGTGGATGATGAATTATTTTCCACCCTACAAACCCTTTCCCCACAGACGAAACATTGCAAGCCTCTTGCTGCTCTACCACTATTGCTATGGAAAGTGTTCAGATGAGCCACATTCCTAAGATCTGCCATGCTACGCACATTGTAGTGAATCACACTCATTCCCTTTATATTCAATTATTGAGATGTATGTTTCACTTGATTAGCTTCTTCCCACAAACCAAACTTCTGCTTTGTGGGAATGACTCCCAAGAGGTTGCTTTCCTGATAGATACAATCTTAACCTGTTAAAGCCTAGAGTTAACCGTTATCTTCTCATAGCTGTATAAACTACACCTCTTATTATTTTGTAACCCTCTATATCGAGAGGCTCTCGGGCCTTGTACAAAGTGAACATCACTGTTAAAAAAACCAAAGATGAAATTCATATTATATATTTATATAATTATATATATATCCTGAAGATTTGAGTAATATTAGCTGGTTACTATGAATTTTAATTCAAAAACATTACTTTACATAATAAAAGCTGACATTTTATGTACAATTGATCACTGAATCTTGTGGCAATAATGCAATAGGAGTAAAAACTTGTTTTGAAAATGGTTTGAAAAAAAAATGAAAAAATTAATATTCATGATCTGTAGTGATTAATCTATATACAGGGTGTCCATAAAGTTCATGCGCACTTTAAAAAATTTATAACTTTATTTGTATTTGCGATAGAAATAATTTGTAAAAAGGATTAGAAAGAAGTAAATCTATATTTTTTAAGGTTTTATTGAAATTTTATTTAAGTTTCCACATGTCCTCCATCATTAGCAATACAAAGGTTAATACGATTTTGCAGTTCACAGAAAACATTTGCCAACTGATTTACAGTAATGCCTGAAATCACATTAGTTATTTTAGCTATACTTAAAACTAGGTACATTAAACTTTATAACATTTTTTACAGATTATTTCTATCGCAAATACAAATAAAGTTATAAATCTTTTAAAGTGCACACAAACTTTATGGACACCCTGTATATATAGTATATAGTAAAAACATGTTTTGAAAATGGTTTGGACATTTCCTGGAGTTGTACTATAGGCACTGTGACCAGAAATAGTCAGTTTTTTTTCCCATAATACTATAGATTAAGCACTAGAGATCATGAATATTAATTTTTTTATTTAATAGTCTTTTTTTTTCATTTTTTTGCTGTCTGTGCCCTCCAGAATTTGTCAGGCACTTGTTGAACCTTCAGAGAATGTCAAACTAAAAAGTACAATTTGAAATTCCCTAAAGGTTACCCAGATCGATGAACATCTGATGACGGTTGGAGGGCACACCAATCAAAACATGACAGCAACAAAGATGAGGACAGCAGTCCATGAGTAGATAATGTAAATAAGTCATTTTCCAAAAGTTAAAGATATAAAAATTCTTTGCAGAATTGACTGAATTGAAACCTGGAATCACTCTTTGATGATAGAATATAAAATTTAACTGAAAGTTAGCATTTCATCATAGAATGCCAAAATCTTTGATGCTTTGAATTCATATTAATAAAAGAACTTGTCAAGAACATATTGAAAATGTTCCCGTCAATCTCAAATCTATAGATGAAAGGATTTACGTATCTAAAAATAAATATGCTTTGAGATGAGGGAATGGAATTATTTATATATTTATAGTTTGCATAGATTTCATTGATTTTCCAGAGACAGTTTACATAATATCTTTCATACTTTTGAAATCCCTACTGTGGGACTTCAGAAACCAGCAACATACTGATTACATGTGGATCCTTCACGCCCTGCCTTGTTAATGTCAGAAGTAGTTTGAGAAGTATGAGGACTAAGCTTGATCTTATGCAAAAAGAGTAAACAAATCTTTTGTTTTTTCATGTTCAAGCTTTTAAATTAAATTCTAAAAGAGATTGATATAAAATTAACAAAGTGGATGATTTAATCATTAGGAACGACTCATATATTTTGTGCAACTATTACAATATATTACAACACAATTAAAAGGTTTATTCTAAAATTGGACATTATTTTCCATACAACCTAATATATGATGCTGAGAGAGAATATACTTTGCCCAGCCTGGTACAAGGCTACTTAAATCGAGTATCCATCAAAGATGCTAGCAAACAAAGCAGTAAGACGAATTTGCTAATTAATGTCTTATGGTAGGAGCCTAGTTGTTATTGCTCAATTTATCTTAGTCTGGCACAAGGCCATGATATTTTACTATCCAATGTGGATAAAACTATTATGTTTGTGAACAAACTTGCTGACCATTTATTTATGATAATATATATTTATATCCTTATAAGGAAACATTCAGCATTCATTGACTGAGCATTTAGCTATGGTAATTTTTGTGATATCACCGAACACTTGTTGCCACTTTTGTGATGTCAACGAATACTCATTATCACTTTTGTAATGCTCACTGTAGTAGAGACTTTGTAATCGCAGATACATCTATAGTAATGCCATTGAACAATACTGGTGTCAGACGCCTTTGAATATCACTCGCATTAATAGTACTTATTCAATAATACTCACTCGAATAGTACTCCGTGTAGTGATCTGAATAGAGAAATAGTATAGTGAAGAGAGTAGAGAATAGCAGTCCGTATAGTAATAGAGGATAGACTAGAAATGGTGATCCGCATAGTAATAGAGGATAGAATAGAAATGCAGATCAGTTAGACATCATATTACTTTCAATATATGCACTTCCTCTATAGCCAAGTGGTCTACTTAATTCAATAATGGGATCGCCTGTGTTTGCTCACTGGCGATCTATGTTCAAACTCAAGTGTCGGCAGCGACATTTTATTCCTATATAACAGTAATGGTAATCTGTCTATATTTCTGAGATGAGGTATTATGTACACTATTTACATTATTCGGACTATTGTCCTCATCTTTGTCGCCATATTTGTCACAACGTTTCGGACGTTGTACGCTCCGGCCTTCTTCAGGTGGTTGGAATTTCAAACCGAACCCTTTATTTCGATCACTGGGGTAGACTGTTCTAGTTCCACGAGCCTCAAGGACACATGGCACAGTGGACAAAGGCGTTGGTTAGATCCAGTGACAGACCCAAAGAGTGTGAGTTCAATACCCGGTTAAGGCAGTGGAGAACTTTCAGAGGGAAAATTAGCAGGAGATAACTGATAACTGACATCCATCAAACATGGCTCGTGGAACTAGAACAGTCTACCCCAGTGAGCGAAATAAAGGGTTTGGTTCGAAATTCCAACCACCTGAAGAAGGCCGGAGCGTACAGCGGCCGAAACGTTGTGACAAATATGGCGACAGAGATGAGGACAATAGTCCGACTAATGTAAATACTATATTTTGGCCGTTGTCCTCAAAGACACATGGCACAGTGGATAAAGGCGTTAGTTAGATCCAGTGACAAGACCCAAAGAGTGTGAGTTCAATACTCGGTTATGGCAGTGGAGAACTTGATGTCTCGGCTTCAGTTATTTTCCTACCACCATAATGTAGCTTCACTGATGAAATTTCCTCTATTGTACCCAGACTTTATGAATTTAAGTACAGTACTAGATTGGTATCAAGGTCTAATTATTTTAAAGTCGGCTAGTTGTAACTTTAAGTTCTATGCTAACAGTTTCTTCTATCGCACTTCTTGCTTGTGGAATTCTCTTCTGACTTCTTGCTTCCCAGTCAGCTTTAATCTTCAAAAATTTCAATACAATGTCAATCATTATCTTCTCTCTCCTTAATTCCTGTTCTTTTATTGTCCTCTCTCCTTAATAGTATATTTTTTCTCATTATTTCATTCAGAGCATATGCCACCTCTTGTTTCATTCAAAGCATATACAATCTCTTGTTTCATTCTAATTTCAGTTCATAGATTCTGCTTTGGAAAAGGTTTTGTATTCTATAATATTTTCAAAACTAGGCTCAAAGTGCAGTATCTGTGTCCAATTTACCAGTCCTTCTGAATTGATATCAGTTATGCTTTCTAACTTTCATTCCAATTCTAGTTCATAGTTTGTTTTTAGTATATTTAGCTCTATTTGAAACCAAATACAGAAAGTCCTTGGGTTATATCGGACCTGATGTATAGTGTTTTATGGTTACGGCACAATCTCCCATAATATTATACATTGTCATATGGCACTATATTTGGAAGACAACGTTGTTTCTTCAACAGATTTGCACCATAGTGGATTGTGATACATTTGGTATCTTTCATTTGTGCCATTTTGGGGGGGGGGGCTTTTTGCCATTCCTTATGGCTCCCAAGCGGAGGGCAAATTCATGTGTGCTCATGTAGATGAGTTCCGACCTACATCTAAAACCAGGTTGCGTTGTGCCTTAGTAACAGATCTCCGACATATGTCAAGAACCCTCCCCCCATAGTCATTTTCTCAAGTTATTTTCATAGAATGAGTAGTATTGATGAATCACATAATGTTTGTTCTGTAATAGCAACCTCCACACAAATTTTATTATCTGCAATTCTTTGTCTATTCTCTTGCAACCAGGACAGCAAATTCATCTGCCTCTTATTCTGATATAAAGTGCCCATTTTGTCACAGAAAAGAAACTCATTTTCATACTGTCTTGCATAAAAAAGATTAATACTAATTGCAAGTTCAATAAATCTAATCACATTGCTTTTTCTTTTATTTCTTCATGCTTGTGTCCCCATCTCCTCCAAACCTCACCATTCGAGCAGTAATTTTTTAAAAACAGTTTTTAGTTTGAAAAAGAATGGTTGGATTGAAAAGTGTAAATTCTGGTTGTCAAGCTACCAGCATTAGGAAAAGTATGTCTGTGCGCAGACAAAATGACAACTAACAAGGTCGGACAGAAAATGGCGGGAAAAATCTAAACAAATTAAACTAATTTGATTGCACGAAAAGATTGATGCCCAACTTTATTTTTTGAAACTTTTATGTCAATTTTTTTCTCTCCTGTAAACAATTCAAAGATTATTTGCATTTATTTTCAAGCCAAAGAAAAAAAGGCAGCATTATGATCTTTTTGTGAACAGTTTAAAATTTGATATTAATTTCTATAAATTTATGTAACAAAACTTTTCTTTTTTTAATTGGAATCACACCAAGCAAGGCAGTAAAGCCACTAAGACAAAAGGGGTTACAGGGTGTGGAAGAATTAGGAACAGAAACATTAATAATGAGCAGGAAGAGGAAAGAGTAATCAGGAGGACAGCAGATAATGATTGACATTACATTTAAATTTTTGCAGGTTAAAGTTGGCAGGAAAGCATTTAGCCAGAAGGGAGTTCCATGAGTAAGGCAATAAAGCCACTATGACACAAGGGTTTACAGGGTGTGGCAGAATTAGGAACAGAAACATTAATCAGGAAGAGGAAAGAGTAATGCAGTAATTTTTGCAGATTAAAGTTGGCTCGAGACAGAAGAGTGTTTCACAAGCAAGAAGTGCAAAAGAAGAAATTGTTAGCCGAGAACTTATACGATTAAATCTAACCAGCTCAACTGTAAATTGAAGAGATCTTGATGCCATTCAGATAGATTAAATTCATAAACCAAATAGGATTATGGTTACTTCATGGCTTTTCTTAGTGAACCAAGTTCATTTTTCAATTAAGTCTAGTTACATTCACTTTTTCACAAATATTCTTGGGAAAAATATGAATCTATCTCTTCTACCCACAGCTATGGGTAAAATAGTAGGGCAAATGTGGGTTCAAAAGATTTCGGTCGCAAACTGTCTTCTAGAATAAGGACAACTTTGAATTCAAAACTGTATGTAGCCCTGGAGAAGCATAGGCTATGCAGCTCATGAGAAAGGATCATGAAGTTTATGACATACACTTCTAAGATTTCTTTATCATTATGTAGATGATAGTATTGGGGACATTTTCAGTTATGCTATAGGAATTAAATCCTATATATATATTTTTCAACCAGTAAAATCCCATCAAATACTGCCAAAATATGTGTACATGTAGTTGGAGACCAACAACGTTAGTTTTGGACCATTTGCAAAATAACAATAATAACTACCTTCAACATTCCCACAAACTTGAGGAAAAATTTTTCACAAGCGGTGTGAAATTATTTTCTAACTGATGAATCCCTTTATAGATAGAAAAATAGAAGCCAACTGCTTCTCAGGGATCAAAACAATTTTGAAGGCCAGTTTGATCTACACATGCATACACATGCACACGCACATATGGACACAATGGAAGAGATTAACCAGCAGTCACAGACTAAGGCCTTGTCCACGTACTGACAGGAACATTAGGCTGATCATCATAAAGTAAGTCTGTCCACACATTTCATACCACTTTAAGAACACCTAATTACTTTATAAAACAAACTACACTGCAAGGAAAATTGAACATTTTACTGCTATTGTATCTGAAAAGAATATATAAATGTTATTTCAAATGACGTTCTGCTTCTACATTTCCTCCTTTCATATGTTTCATTTAAAAGATGTGTTGTTGTTGTTAAATGTTTGGAATCCCAACACTTAGATAAAAATAAAATCCTGGGTAGACGGATCCCAACACACTGTGATCCTGCCAATTTATTCACAAGTTTAATATGCAACAATATATTTGAAAATTGGAAAATGCAATAAAAATATTAAACAGACAGACCTTGTTTATATACACAGGGTGCGATGGGTAAATTGAGCCATTTTATATTTATAATTTCCAGCATGCACATTGTTTGTTTTTGATTTTGTTGACTGCACAATGTAGCAGGGTCAGTTGGACACTGTCTATGAGAAAAGGAGCACCATGACACAGTTCACTCAACCAGAAACTTGGAAATGGCATGCTGTACTGCTTGGCATTCGTGCCAGAAGCTCTAATTCAGAGTGTTTGGTTGTCAATCTGAGGACAGTGAAGGGGATTCAGAAAGAGTTGGATGAGTCTAATGGTGATTATGAAGGTACAGCAGATTGAAAAACTCGCCTTGATCATTCTGATAAGAAAAAACTTCAGAATGTGTTGGTGAGATCCAGGCCATGATTGGCAACGATCACTCCAAGTCAGTCAGGGCCATAGCCAGTGACACAGGAGTGTCTGAGTTTTGTATCAGGCAGGTAGAATATGAAGACATATGGTATTTCTCATATAACATCAGAAAGGGCCAATTTTTAACCCAAGCCATGAAGGACAAGAAGAAAGATCATACTACTCAAGCATTTCACCCAACCGAACATGCTTTGGTTTTTCTCAGATGACAAAAATTTCTGCCAGGATAAGAACACACAGAACAACTGTTGACTTGCTGTGTCCCCCAAAAGATGTACCGAGGGTGATGAAAACTAAATATCCAGTCAACATCATGGTGTTTTAGAGTGATCACTAGCGATGGCAATGTTATGCCTCCATTCATCTTCCCACAGGGACTCATACTCAACACAGAGACCTACATCAAGTGCCTTGAGGAGATAGTCTGCCCTGGATCAAGAGAATGGCTGCTGGAAGACCCTATATCTGGCAACAGGACTCTACACCATGCCACACAACCAGGAGAATCTCGTCATGGCTGTCAGACAATTTCTCAAACACATCACCCACATCACCCATCTGGCCACCTAACTCCCCAGACTGCAACCCTCCCCATTCATTATTATGAGTGAAGCACAGTTGAGCGAGAGACCAACAAAACTCCTTGTAACACGAAAGATGAACTGAAACCAAAGATTATGGTAATATTCATCAACGTAAACAAGGAGACCATCCAGCAGAGTTGCAGGAAATTCGGAAATTGACTGGAGGCCATAATTCAAGCCAATGTTATTGAATAAATATTTTTGTATATTTTGGGTAAATATATCTGTTAGAATGAAATGTCAGTGTTATCTTCATTTTTGTGTAATTTAGAGGATAATTTATCCATCACACCCTGTATGCATGACAAAATACATGAGGCAAGTACCACAAGCTTTGTAAAACAAGATTGCACTTGGCTTGATGATCCTTCAGTTTGAAGGTGAAACTCGAGTGTTTTGTGTACATATATATATATATATATATATATATATATATATAAATATAAATATAAAAGTGGACATGGAAGTCAGCACTTAGAGGCGACAGTCTGATTCATGCTAGTGCAATCGTCAGGCGACTAGTGCTGTTATTTTTCTCGGTTATTTATATAAGGGTCAGTGGTGCATTATGGGTAGTCTATTTTGGCGGTTACTTTTACCGGAAGTCGCTTATTTGTTTATTTATTTATGTCAAATTATTTTGCTTTTTATTTTTTTTTTGTTTGTTTTTTTTTTTTTTTTATCTTATATATTTATTTATTTATTTTTTATTTTGATCGGTGTTTTTGTTTAACATAGTAAAAACTTGTTTATATAGCTTATTGTTGGTAGTCTATAATGGCCGTCATTTACCGGAAGTATATATATATATATATGTTTAGGAATGGATTTTTTCATTTATTAATCTGACATATTTTGATTTATTGATTAAATGTTATTTTTAACCCATACCCATATTTGAGCAGATGAGAATCATATAAGTAAAATATGCCTCTCCTCCTGCAGCATATGGACCTGCATTCCCCTGGGGAGAATAGATGCGATATGCTTTTGACCTGTCAACTGGAGAATGCATGTTTTCCTGAGATTTCTCAAATATTTACGCTTGTAGATGGAAATATATTTATGTTTCTAGTTCTTTCTTTTTTACCCAATTTTTTTTCCTCGGGTACCAGTTTGTTTTGATAGACTTACAAGTTGTGCTATCCGAGGGTTTTTTCCAACCGAGTATTAATAGTAGTATAATAATATGTATATATATATATATATATATATATATATATATATATATATATATATATATATATACACTATTTCTAATTCTAACAGTTGAAATATAATCCTTGATAATGGCTAAATGTATAGCCGAAAGCGCTTGGATAAAAAGAACATTCGGACAGTTTTTATATAATTTATCCTCTGAAAAGAAAAACTTTATTAGATCGCACGAGAAATTATATAAAAAACTAAATAAAAGCACCTTGTCAGTCGTTTTTAATGAAATGTGCTTGAAAGAAGGATTGCTGCCTAAATACACAAATGTATATATATATATATATATATATATATATATATATATATATATATACACCATGTATATTGAGTGGAATTTTATTGATGTGTTAAATCTGACTGATCAGATAATTTTCATGAGTTATAAATGTAATGGGGTTTTGAATGTTGTTCATTGAATGTTTCAATTTGTTTTCAATTTTAGGTAATGGACTTGTAGACATACATCAAATTTATACAATTATACGATGCAAATGCAAATTCTACCACAGCAGCTCTCTGAAAGTAAAAGTTGTATGGTCTTCACAACAATAAATTCACTTTATCCACTATTACTATTTACCAAATATGCCTTCATTTCTAATATGCTTAATAAACATTTCTATGGAATACATTTTTTCATTATTTGGATTGAAAAAATTGCATGACTTTTGAAATGCACAATATATATATATATATATATATATATATATATATATATATATATATATATATATATATATGTATGTATGTATATGTATATATATATATATATATATATATATATATATATATATATAATTTATACAAAAATTATGACATAAATATGTTATAAAATTACTACAAAAATATCCATTTTGTTTCAACACTTCTGGTGTCTTATCAAGTGATGGTGTTGAATGTCCAATTATATTTGAATAAATTATATTTGCTCTACTCTGTATTGAGCACTCTTTTAAGAATAGTATTTTTTGGTTAATGGAATTTATTCCATATTTGCCAATCCTATACTTGGTTATATATATATATATATATATATATATATATGTATGTATAGAATTTTACCCATTGTGTGCTTGATGTATAATAACAGAAGTAAAATTTATACTAATAATAAATATACATTTTGTTCCTCACTGGTAGGACAAGTCAAGTAGTGATATCAGTGAGGAATAAATGTATATTTATTATTAGTATTAGTATATATATATATATATATATATATATATATATATATATATATATATATATATATATATGTATTATAATAATAATAATAATAATAGCTGCCCATTCGTATTTGGAGATCCCCGTTTACTAGGGTGGCTAGCCAATCCCTATTGCAGACTCTCACTCAGGCACATTTGTGTTTGTTCAACACCCACAGATATAACCTGTAGTCTATACTGCAACTATGCTGGGCAGACCTTAGTTAGAGTTTCTGGGAGAGAGCATGTTATCTACCATGATCAACATTCTGAACAATGCCAGCACACTCAAAACATTGGTTACAATGACTTGTGACTTTGTGCTAGCACAGCTATCAATGCTCCCAAGTTTTTCCTCAACCCAATTTCACTCACAAGGCTTGGGTCAGCCGTGGTATGGTTTTTCACGCACTTTCCAATGTTACCACATGCTGGGATCGGTCCCACCAGTCTGATAACATCAGAAAGTCTCCTTCCAAATCAACTCTGGTGAGATTTGAACCCGTGTCTCATGGTCAGAAAGCAAACCTTCTTTCTGCTCAGCCATGCACCCATATATATATATATATATATATATATATATATATATATATATATATCATAATTAAGTAATACATCGATTCTAGAAGAAACCTCAACAGAATGCACTGGATGGCCGTTTCATCCTATATTTGAGACTAATCAGCAGTGCACACCTACTACTGAGAAATGAAACCCGAACAGTTACGATAGGAGGCAAATGCCATACCAACTGTATCAATAGGCCTCGGTGATGAAGAGGTGACGAATTAGACATGATATAGTGCCACTCGATCACATATTCCGTGGTGGAACTCATCCAAGTTTCTCTTTACCCATAGGACTGTGCCTCCACAAGCTACGACTACCATTCCCAAGCCGCTCAGTCAAGAGCATTAGAAGCCAGTTCAAGCAAGGATATACAGATAGAAATAATTAGAAAGATTTGAAATAATCATAATTAAGTAATTCATCGAGTCTAGAAGAAACCTCAACAGAATGCAGAAAGCACTGAACGCCCATTTCGTCTTATATTCGCGACTCATCAGCAGTACACATCCACAACTGAGAATTGAAACTCGAACAGTTACCATAAGAGACAAACATCATACCAACTCTACCAACCCAGTGAAGTTGATATGCCGTAAAGGAAAAGTAACCAAACCAAACAAAGTATAATATATATATATATATATATATATATATATATATATATATCCACATTACAACCAAAAATGTTTGCGGTACCTCTCTTCTTTTTAATATATATATATATATATATATATATATATATATATATATATATATATATATATATATATATTTAGATATATATATATATATATATTTCACCACCACATTATTATCATCATCATAACAATTTTTTTTTAGCTGTGTTATGGCAAGAATGGGTTTAATGGCACAAGGTGTGTCCTGCCTGACAGAACATCTCAGTTTACTTCTCCATGTATGCCTGTCACTAGTGTCTTCTAGTTCTAGAACCAATTGTTCCCTGTCCTTCCCAAAAACATCCTCCCAAGTCATCTTAGACTCTCTTCTTCCTCTGGTGCCTTCAACTGTCATGGACATATTTTATCGGGCTTCTGCTGTGCTCAACATGGCCAGCCCAGCAAAGTCTACACTTGCACAACAGTTGCAAGGTAGTAAAGGCCTTGTTCCTCAAGAAATGAGTCTGACTTGACCTTGTCCTCAGTGGGCACACCACACATCCAGCAAATCATGTTTGTTGGCTGGTTGGTTTTGCTTAGCATACAATCAATCATTATGGTTTATTTAAGGCTGAAATCTAAATATATTGTATGCAATTTTATTTGATTATTTTTCGAGATAATAATTGTTTTAGTGATACAAGTCTTACTAATTAACCCATAGCTGGGGTGGATTTATACCTTTCCCAAGGGTATTTGCGTGTAAGTGAATATAACAAACCCAACTGGAATTAGAATTCAGGTCATTGATTAACAATTTATATATATATATTATTGGGATCAATAAAACATCCTTCATCGCCACTGTTGAGATGTTGAGTGTTTCCACGTGGGTATATGGTAATAACGAACAAACACAGTCGTAGGGAAAAATACTGGTATATTCATAGAGGTATTTACATCAGAGAGATTAGTAGTAGAACAAACGTAGGTTAGTAGTAACAATAAGTAAAAGTAATAAAGTCCAACGGTATCTTCCGGTCGAGAAACGGAAGTGTAACTGATCACTACAGAAGTTTCACTCTGCACTGCACTACAACACTACTCCCAGTTTCTAGAACTACTGTTCTATTTATAATAATAGGATCAGTCTATTGTGGTTGTGAAGGTGGGTGTGCCCCAACATATATATATATATATACACACATACACACACACACACACACACATATATATATAATATGATAAAGAACAAATAGCAAATAGGAAACGTTTATAGAGCTAACATGTTTCACTTTTATTAAAGCTTCATCAGAGAATGAGATATGGAAAATATTTTCCCATATTTTTATTTTTGTATTAATTGATTTTCATTGGTAATGCAGACTTCACTTACATTTGACTTGTCAAGCAGCATTCCTGTATATAATTTATGTGTGTAAGTATATCATAATTCTAGTTTGTCTATGTGGGATTCAGATGATAATATATATATGTGTGTGTGTCCTGTAGGCATTATTAATGGTTGGAGGTTGTCCACATCTTGATTTGCTGACATTTTTATGTCAAGACGAGTCATGTCCGATTCTTTAAAAATGGATTTAATAAAGGTTCATGATGTAATATAGTATTTTTGTAATGTGTTTATAGATGGTGCCATTTTTTTATCATGATGGCCCTCAAAGAATTTTTGACATAAAGAATTATGTTGTTTTATAATTTTGGGTGGCATTTGTAAAATCAAAGTTACGGCCAATCTTGTTCCCATTTATTACAAGTAAGATGCATGCACATATAAAAATACACATGTGCACTTCCATATACACAAATAAACACATACACTAATACAAATGTATTTTCAATCAATTAATGATTTCTTTAATTTAATTTCTGCTTCTTAATAAGAAATATTATCGGATTAAAAATCTACTAATTACTTAATAATTATTTTGTTTTCATTTCAAGTACAAAAATAAAGTTTGCTGATATAGACTTCAAAAGGTTTGAAAAAAGTATGTATTTCCTAAATAGGGTAATTTAATCTTTATTTACTATAAAGACTTCTCTTAGCCAAAATAGGATGTCTGTCTTGAATGTGGTTTCTCAAATTAAAAAGTAAATGCAGGTTTTATGAGTCACTTTTTTGTTTAATAATATTTCAAATCTGTAAGCCAGTAGATTTAATTTAATTGCTTAAAATTACAAAGCCAGGATACATACATTACAGTTAAAAGCATCGTATTTTGTTTTTGTCAATAAAATTCAAGGACAGATCTGCAATGTGATTGATCCTGACCAGGCACCTCAACTCCAGTCACTTTCTCGCAAACATGATGTGGCTTCCCTCTGTCTTTTCTACAAATATTTTCATGTCAACTGCTCTGACAAGCTTTTCTCCCTGGTGCCCCAACTGCATGAATTTAAGTGTGCTACTAGATTGGCATCTAGGTTCCACCATTTTACTGTCACAACAGTTAAATGTAACCGCCTCTTCTACTCCAACAGATTCTTCTTTTGCACTTCCCAACAGTGAAACTTCCTTCCTCTTACTTGCTTCCCCAATAACTACAATCTTCAAAAAATTTAAATGTAACATCATTCCTCATCTTCTGATGCTTTGATCCCAATTCTTTTTATTCTTTACTCAATCCCTTCTATACCCAATATTTTCTCTTACCTCCACTCTCTGTGAATCATTTGTGAACTAGTGGCCTTGCTTGGAGTGAAATGCTTATAAGAATTAATCCAACACCTGCCTTAATTATGGCTTTACAAGTTCTTGGTATTCTTCAAGCACTTAAAAAGCTCATTCTCACTCTTTGGGTATTCTCTTCAAACTCTCATTAGTTATTTTTTTAAAGAAATGGTAGCCTCAAACTTTTTGCTTGTAGTGTACTTAAACGTCTGTAATTATTGAACATAACATTTCTAATAAGAGAAATGTATGCACTCACACATACGCACATACAAATAAGAATGCATAGGCACATACATAATGTACATTTAGCAATAATATGCATACACAAAATATGCATACACTCACTCACACACATGCACACAAAGGCTAACTCTCATTTACATATATATTTATATAAATATATATATAATTTTAAACAATTTTAAACAGCTAGTGAAGCATATGGGCCTTAGCAAAGACCATCCCTCTTTAAACATTGTGGACTGGCACAACAGAAGTATAAAGAAAATATTGTGCTGAATTACATTCGCCACATCATTTGAGGACTTTCAAAAACAGCAACAATGAAAAACAGAAATCACATGTAACTCAGGGTTAGTGAGATAATCAAGACACAATGATATAATCATGATGTTGACATTCCATGCTACTGCAAACAAAAGGTTAGGTCGGAAACTCCCACCAATACTGGAAAGAGTGATAACAGCTACTGGACTTGCAAAACCTATTTTCATGAAAAATTGTTTTAAGAGATTTTATAAAATTCAACCAAAAACAGTACTAGCTGCTCGGTCAGTGAATGACAAATGTTTCCTTATAAAGAAACAGCTAATATTACCATTACTATTATCATATGCAACATATTATTATGTGTATGTGTTTGTGCAGATAACTCTTTAACAGTAAAACTAATATATACAGGCTTATAGATCAAAAGTCTTAATAAAGAAAATGTACCTCCCAACATTTTCTTTATTAAGACTTTTGATCTCTAGGATGTAGACATTAATTTCAGTCTTAAAAAAGCAGGAATATCTGCTCAAAAACATTTAATCACTAAATATAATATTTATAGTAATAAGAAAAATGTCTGATGAAAAAATCTATTAATTGAGTATGGCCTAGGGATAAGATATCTAACTGATATCAAATCAGTCAGGTTTCGATCCTGGCTTGAAGCAATCGGACATCAAGCCACCGTAAGACACTGTGATACAGCAAAGCAGTTTGTCTGTGGATGCCTATATATGCTCCTGGAAATCTGGTTGAGCTCTTTAGGGAAAGGAGGTTTTAAAAACAGTGGCTCCTACTGCTATTAAGCATTACTCTTCAAGTATGAATTGAGTTCTCCAAGCCGCTGGCAGATTTCGTATAGAGAAAGACATTAAAATTCCCTTCCTTCCTACTGTGCAATGATGTCCTAGAGGTAAGATATCTGACTGATGTAAAATCAGTCATGTTTTGATTTCAGCTTGAAGCAATCGGATGTCTAGCCACACTGAGGAGCTGTGATACAGCAAAACAGTCTGTCTGTGGATGACTATATATATATATAGAATCTATATTCAACACCATCACTTGATAAGACACCAGAACTGTTGAAACAAAATGGCTATTTTTGTAGTGATTTTATAACATATTTATATTATAATTTTCGAATAAATAATTAAATTATATAAATATATATTTATATATTAATATACATTTAGATATTAATATTAATAATAATATACATGTGCATATTAATAATAATATACATTTAGACATTAATGATAAATATACACTTTTTTTCCACACTGGAAGCACAGTATTATGCTTCCAAGCAGGAAAAATCTATATTTATTATTAAAATACTTGTGTACCTGTGCCGTCAAAATTGACGGCAAGAAGGAATGTATTATAAGTCATATGTATTATATTGTAAGTAATTTTCGTTTAATCTAAGTACAATTCTGTAATTTAAAATAGTTTGTTGCTAACATTAATAATTGAACAGTGTACAATTTATAAATACCTCAGGAGAGATATCCATATTTTATCCTCATTGTTTGTACGTTTAGCTTTTATATGAGGGCTTTTGTGACACACCTTGGGTGTTCTTGAAAGCCAAATTTGCTGAGACATTAGAACATCATCGCTAGTGATAGTCAATCCCACATTCCAAGACAGCTCAAAGAATGATGTGAAGTTTAATTCAAACTGAAAAAAAATATAAACCATGGCCAAATTTTGTCTGACATATAATTATCTCCTCTCTCTATCACTTTCTATTTACCCCCCCTCTCTCTTTCTTCCTTTCATTCTTTCTTTCTCTGCAGTAGTATATCTGTTTCTTTTCATGGCTACTTTCCATCACTCCTTTTGCTATGATCATAGTTTGCAGAGAGAGGGAAAGAAAGGGATGATTTGTAGTCTGTCAGTGTGGTAGCTTTATGCATGTGGACATGAATGGGGTCATGGCTTCTCTGTGTCTCAAGTCAAAATTTTGCACACAGCTCCTCAATTGTTATACCCCAGTTTGTTATACAAAAAATTATATATATATATTTTTTAGAATTGTAGTTAAATAAAACATATTCTAGGCTAAACATCCCCCCAAAATCTTTAAGTATACAAATAGAAAAAATGCCGTTAGAATATTTTGCCGTTAACAATAACATTTTTATAAAAAAAGACAGACGACATGCATTTAGCAGATGTCAGAATTTGTTAAAAAATACATCCCTACCCATCCCTAAACATAACCCTGCTTTCAAATGTAACTATTAACTGATACAACAAGAATTGAAATTTAACACACTACCACACCTTGTCTGGATGAGTGGATTTCTCAGTATACTTGGAAACACTGAATTATGAATATTTGCTGTGCCTTTAAAACTGTAAATTTAAAAATAAGTTACTCCAAAATTGAGGATAAAATGGGACTAATGTCTTTAATTTAATTACAAAATTAAATTCAAAGCTTTTAGCTTCCATTTTTGAAACATGGTTATTTCTGTGTAGTGAAAAAACATATTTTAAATCAGTTAATTTATAATATTAATAATCTATAAATTTACATTGAGCACTATTGTGTAAAAATAAAAATATCTATAAGACCACCGGATTTTATATCTTACTGTTCTTTCTTTTTATTTATATATACATATATATATATATATATATATATATATATATATATATATATATATATATATATATATATATATATATATATATCGTATATATATATATATATATATCGTATATATATATATATCGTATGGAAAATACATATTTCGGAACTATTTTCAAATAAAAAGTCTCATTAGAGAATATGAGAAAATTCAAAAGAAAATATGTAAGACTATGTTGTCTTTAACATTCAACACTACATGTTTGAAAGAAAAGTTGCTGCCAAATTACACATATATATATATATATATATATATATATATATATATATATATGTCATATTATATTTACATACAAATATATATATATACATATATATATATGTGTGTGTGTGTATGTATGTATATATATATATATATATATATATATATGCAAATATATAAAATAAATATAATATATAAATTAATATAATAAATAAATATTATTTATATATGTAACAATATATATATATATATACATATATAAATATATATAAATATATATATATATATATATATGTATATATATATATATATATATATATATATATATATATATATATATATATATATATATATGTATATATAATATAAAAGGTTCAAACACTAATATTCCATGGTTATAATTTATTACATTGGAATCGTAATCACGATCCAATTCATCAGACCTACAAATTCAAAAACCTTTTTGAATTATAACCATGGAATATTAGTGTTTGAGCCTTTTATATTATATTCTTACTCTGTCCTGGACATTGAGTTCTACCTGAATTCTATCCTCTTGGGAATCTATTTGTGTATATATATATATATATATATATATATATGTGTGTGTGTATATTGAACGCTAATATTAAAATATATATATATATATATATATATATATATATATATATATATATATATAGGGTGCAGCAGAAATAAGTCCCAAATATACTTTCCAGAAATACCTCACACATAATGGCAAGGCGTTAATGGTAATTATGTCTTCATCTAGCTAATGTCATAATTATATGGGAGGTATTTCATAGGATATATATGTGGGAGGTATTTCTGCCGTCCCCTCTGTATACTCATAAACAAGTTCTTGTATATATAATCTTTTTATCTGCTTTTAATCCATGGTAATGTAAATAACACTTTTAAGCATCTCCTGCCCAGTCAGAGTTTATTCTGTGCAAGAACTTTCTTTCAAAAAAGCATATTTTTCAATTTATTCTTTTTGATTTATTTTTCTGGGGTTGAATTTTTTCAAATAGGAAATTGTTTCCAAACGGATTCTAATTATTTCATTTCTTTGAGATGGCTGACTTTTTAATTTCATTTAAAATTGTCTCTCCCAAAATTTTTGTTTTTTTTATATTGTTTTATTTCATACACTTTGATGCAAATCCAGATACTGCCCACACCCTTCGATTCTTCCCCTGACACAATCTGTTACTTTTCTTAATAAAAGAACCTGGATAAACTAATTGAATCTGCTGAGTGCAAAGGACGAATAAAATAAAGTTACAGAAAAAAACATGGAATAAAAAAGCCTCAGTGAGGATGAACAAGAAATTTTTCAAAGAATTACACCAAATAACAAACCATTTAAACAAAAGCAGGGAACAGAGGAATGAAGAGAAGAAACAAAAATGGCTTCTAATTTTTAAAATTTGAAGAAAAATACAAACTTTCTTTTGTTTTTTATTTCCAAAAAATGAAATCTAAGATTAGTTGAAATTCTTTTGGAAATTTTTTTTTCACAATCAGAAAGGGTTACTTCAAAGTTAAGGGCCTCAGAAGAACCAAAGAAAAATAACAAATGTACAAAAAATGTTAAATAAAATTAAAAAAAAAACTTGTTAAAATAATTCTAACCTCATGATAAATTTTAAAAAATTACCCCTCCCCCCCCCCAAAAAAAATGTATGATAAACGAGTGCTACAAAAAAATAGTAAAGGATTGTTTCCAATTTTTAAAAAAATGTTGTCTGGAAAATCCCTAAAATGCAATGAATGCAAACATGTCATGTTAATAAGGCTTTACTGGAATCTTTTCTTCTTACATCGCTTATTAATTGCGTTACTCCAAGCAAAGTCTTGTTCACAATTACATATACATTTTCAAGCTAATTGTTTCTTTGAAAATTACTCCTCTTCATCTAAAACAATGTATTTTCTTTAGTAATCTTTAATTTCCTTTTTCTTTTCTTCTCTCACGGAAAATGTTGTTTAAACGTTTCATGCTGTTTATCACCAAAGTTTTATTTCAAATGCAAGATAGTGTAGAGAAATTTTGTTTTAATTTGTTTTCTTCCAAGAGCCTCAAGATGAAAGCATTGAGATAGAATATCTTGATGTTCAGTCATTTATTTTTTTTTTTTTTATTTCTAGGAACATCCTCCATCTTTGTACTTTTTCATTAATTATTACGCTTACAAGTTTTCTGCTTCAAATTCTTTGCTTCTAATTTTCGTTGAAACATACAAAATGACTGAATAGAGTAAAATTTACAATTTTATTATATTTATTTTAATTACTGTTGCATTAAAAGCAGACGGAAATATATTTTGAGCTTAATTTGGGATATATCAGAACAGTAAATATTGCATCATCATCATCATCATCATTATTGTCATCATCATCATCGCCAGCACCAGCATCACCATCATCATCACCATCACCATCACAAACACCATTACCATCATCATCAGCATCAAAAACACCATCATCATCACCATCACAAACACCATTACCATCATCATCATCACCACAAACATCATCACCATCATCATCACCATCACAAACACCATTACCATCATCATCACCACAATAAACACCATCACCATCATCACCACCACAAACACCATCACCATTACCAACATCATCCCCATCACAAACACCATTACCATCATCATCACCACCACAAAACCATCATCACCATCACAAACACCATCACCATCACAAACACCATCACCATCATCATCATAACAATAAACACCATCACCATCATCACCACCACAAACACCATCACCATTACCATCATCATCTCCATCACAAACACCATTACCATCATCATCACCACCACAAAACCATCATCATCACCATCACAAACACCATCACCATCACAAACACCATCACCATCATCATCACCACCACAAACACCATCACCATCATCACCACCACAAACACAATCACCATCACCATTACCATCATCATCACCATCACAAACACCATTACCATCATCTATACCACCACCACAAAACCATCATCATCACCATCACAAACACCATCACCATCATGATCACCATCACAAACACCATCACCATCATCATCACCACCACAAACACAATCACCATCATCATCACCATCACAAACACCATCACAAACAACATTACCATCACCATCACCACCAAAAACACCATCACCATCATCATCACCGCCACAAACACCATCACCATCATCATCACCACCACAAACACCATCACAAACAACATTACCATCACCATCACCACCACAAACACCATCACCATCATCATCACCGCCACAAACACCATCACCATCATCATCACCACCACAAACACCATCACAATCATCATCACCACCACAAACACAATCACCATCATCATCACCACCACAAACTCCATCACAAACACCATTACCATCACCATCACAAACAGCATCACCATCATGATCACCATCACAAACACCATGACCATCATCATCACCACCACAAACACCATCACCATCATCATCACCACCACAAACACAATCACCATCATCATCACCACCACAAACACCATCACAAACAACATTACCATCACCATCACCACCACAAACACCATCACCATCATCATCACCGCCATAAACACCATCACCATTACCATCACCATCACAAACATCATCACCATCATCTTCACCACCACAAACACCATCACCATCATCTTCACCACCACAAACACCATCACCATCATCATCACCACCACAAACACCATCACCATCATCATCACAACAAACACAATCACCATCATCATCACCACCACAAACACCATCACCATCATCATCACCATCACAAACACCATTACCATCACCATCACCACCACAAACACCATCACCATCATCATCACCACCACAAACACCATTACCATCACCATCACAACCACAAACACCATCACGATCATCATCACCACCACAAACACAATCACCATCATCATCACCACCACAAACACCATCACAAACAACATTACCATCACCTTCACCACCACAAACACCATCACAAACAACATTACCATCACCTTCACCACCACAAACACCATCACCATCATCATCACCATTACCATCATCATCTCCATCACAAACACCATTACCATCATCATCACCACCACAAAACCATCATCATCACCATCACAAACACCATCACCATCACAAACACCATCACCATCATCATCACCACCACAAACACCATCACCATCATCACCACCACAAACACAATCACCATCACCATTACCATCATCATCACCATCACAAACACCATTACCATCATCTATACCACCACCACAAAACCATCATCATCACCATCACAAACACCATCACCATCATGATCACCATCACAAACACCATCACCATCATCATCACCACCACAAACACAATCACCATCATCATCACCATCACAAACACCATCACAAACAACATTACCATCACCATCACCACCAAAAACACCATCACCATCATCATCACCGCCACAAACACCATCACCATCATCATCACCACCACAAACACCATCACAAACAACATTACCATCACCATCACCACCACAAACACCATCACCATCATCATCACCGCCACAAACACCATCACCATCATCATCACCACCACAAACACCATCACAATCATCATCACCACCACAAACACAATCACCATCATCATCACCACCACAAACTCCATCACAAACACCATTACCATCACCATCACAAACAGCATCACCATCATGATCACCATCACAAACACCATGACCATCATCATCACCACCACAAACACCATCACCATCATCATCACCACCACAAACACAATCACCATCATCATCACCACCACAAACACCATCACAAACAACATTACCATCACCATCACCACCACAAACACCATCACCATCATCATCACCGCCATAAACACCATCACCATTACCATCACCATCACAAACATCATCACCATCATCTTCACCACCACAAACACCATCACCATCATCTTCACCACCACAAACACCATCACCATCATCATCACCACCACAAACACCATCACCATCATCATCACAACAAACACAATCACCATCATCATCACCACCACAAACACCATCACCATCATCATCACCATCACAAACACCATTACCATCACCATCACCACCACAAACACCATCACCATCATCATCACCACCACAAACACCATTACCATCACCATCACAACCACAAACACCATCACGATCATCATCACCACCACAAACACAATCACCATCATCATCACCACCACAAACACCATCACAAACAACATTACCATCACCTTCACCACCACAAACACCATCACAAACAACATTACCATCACCTTCACCACCACAAACACCATCACCATCATCATCACCACCACAAACACAATCACCATCATCATCACCACCACAAACACCATCACCATCATCATCACCGCCACAAACACCATCACCATCATCATCACCACCACAAACACCATCACAAACACCATTACCATCACCATCACAAACAGCATCACCATCATCATCACCACCACAAACATCATCACAAACAACATTACCATCACCATTACCACCACAAACACCATCACCATCATCATCACCACCACAAACACAATCACCGTCATCATCACCACCACAAACACCATCATCTTCACCACCACAAACACCATCACCATCATCATCACCGCCACAAACACCATAACAAACACCATTACCATCACCATCACCACCACAAACACCATCACCATCATCATCACCACCACAAACACCATCACCATCATCATCACCACCACAAACACAATCACCATCATCATCACCACCACAAACACCGTCACAAACACCATTACCATCACCATCACCACCACAAACACCATCATCATCACCACCACAAACACAATCACCATCATCATCACCACCACAAACACCATCACCATCATCATCACCACCACAAACACCATCACCATCATCATCACCGCCACAAACACCATCACCATCATCATCACCGCCACCACAAACATCATCACCATCATCATCACCACCACAAACACCATCACCATCATCATCACCATCACAAACACCATCACAAACACCATTACCATCACCATCACCACCACAAACACCATCACCATCATCATCACCACCACAAACACCATCACAAACAACATTACCATCACCATCACCATCACAAACACCATCACCATCATCATCACCACCACAAACACAATCACCATCATCATCACCACCACAAACACCATCACCATCATCATCACCACCACAAACACCATCACCATCATCATCACTACCACAAACACCATTACATCATCATCACCACCAATAGGAAAAATGTTGCTATATCTGGTCTGGTGTTCCTGCTGTACATCTCTAGATTGAGGACAAAATCCAAAGAAGGATGTGTAATGTGATTGATCCTGACCCCAGTCATCTTGACTCTTCAGTCAAATTCTCACTCTGTCATGACATGGCTTCCCTCTGTCTTTTCTACAAATATTTTCATGGCAACTCCTCTGACAAATCTTTTTTCTCCTGTTATCCTGACTACATGAATTTAAGCACAGATTGGCATCTAGGTCCCACCATTTTTCTGTTGGAATATCTAAATGCAACCACCAATTCTACTTCAACAGTTTATTTTCTTGCACTTCCTGCCTGTGGAACTCCCTTCTGCTTATTTGCTTCCCTGACAATCTTCAAAAATTTAAATGCAATGTCAATCAGCATTTTCTGTCTTCTTGAATCCTGTTTTTGTTCTTTCCTCAACCTTCCCTATTCTCAGTTTTCTTATTCTCTTTCACTTTCATTCCCTGTAATCCCATGTCTACTCGTGGAATTATCACCTTGCTTGGGGTGAAAGGGTTAAAAAAACAAAAACTCACTAATTTATTCTAAATGGCCTGATCAGATCACACAAGGCCATTGTGCGAAAATGCTTGGTCATAGATGCCTCTACCCAATTTCATTCTGGCTTATGGCCTCATCATGCTGAATCACCGGTCAAACCTGATCATTACCTAAATGAGTGACCACTTGGGAATACCAGGTCCAGGTACTGTAAGCTTGGATGTGTGGTAGGTGTAATGGATAATGGCTTGGAATTGTTAATCGGAGAGCTGAGTTCCAATTCCAGTTGAGTTTGTTACATTAACTTATACACAAATACCCTCAGGAAAGGTATGAATCTCCCTCTTTCCCCCGAAAAACGGGTTAAATAGATGAAATGTAAATGTGCCTGAAAAATAATTTTTACTTTAAAAATATTGTTGATGTCATATTTGCTTGCAAAAAATAGAAAGAATTATTCTTAAAATCCAAAATATATATTCAGCTCTAAATAAAACAGAAAGGGTTTCCCATTTTATTATTCACTAACCGACACTTGTTTGTTGTTTGCTTTGCATTAAATAATTTTCCAAGTTCAGGCACCTTTTCAACTTGTTGCAGATGATGGTGAACTGCTAAATAACCTCAGTTTTTGAACTAATTCTTCAACTGTAATAACACAATATCACATAAAAGTAGATCATTGTTAAACTCAAATAGAATTATCTGTTCATAATAGAGTCTTCATTGGAAGTAATCGTTTCTAAACTTTTAAAACCACATTTCGGACTTTCTTTGATTTAAAGAAGCTGTCCCATAAAGACCATATAAATTGTCTAATAATGATCTATATGTGCTGTGTCCCTTCAGCATGTTGGCAATCATGGTTCTCCACAACTTCCTCTCATTTGTAGCTCTTAATAAATTTTGTCTTTTTGTTATCTCTACTGAACTTTATTCTGCAATCTCTTCACTCGTGCTTACAGGGTAAATTATGCATTGTTTTCCTCTATCCCTCTTGTCATCAATGAGTCTTGTGAGTATAAGATTTTCCAAGCCCTCTTTTCTCATTATGTGCCCTAGAAATTTCAACTATCTCTTTCTCTGTCCTTTTTCTTTCCATTTTCTCTAAAACTTTGTTGTTGCTCATATGTCCATGTTATTCTCAGCAACCTTCTGTAGAACAACATTTCTATTGCTTGAAAGTCTCTTCTTCATCTGTGAGGAGATTGCCCTGCATTCACTGCCATTAAGGAGGACTGATATTACATAACAGAGTCCAGTACACGTTTCTTTGATTCTAATGAAATTTTCGTCTTTCTTAAGGCAGTGTTCGTTATGCCAATACACATTCGGATTTCAGTGTTTCACTTTCTGTCCTCTGTTAAAACCCTTCCTAGATATTTGGATTTTTGGACTTGTTTAATTTTGCATTCTGTCTTCTTGCAATTGAGGTTTAGTCCTTTCTTCTTGCTTTTCTTCATTTGTATGCTGGGCTCTTCCTCTCTACAAAATCTTTTCACATTTTCCTCTTCTTTTCCTTCTTCATCTTTTATGTACTGTGTCCTTTCTGTATCCCTTTATCATGGCTCTCCACAACTTCCTATCCTTTGTAACTCTCACCAATGTTTATGTTTTTACTATATCCCCACTCCCTGTTCTGTAATCAATTTACACAAACTTGAGAGGTTCTTTTCTTCTGCTCTTGCCTTTAATATATATGTCCTTTGAGTGTCAAGTTTTCTAACCCTTCTTTCCTCATTATGTGTCCAAGAAATTTCAACTTTTTGGGATTCTATGAACAAGTATCCCTTTTGTTTTCATTTCTCTTAAAGCTTCTTCATAGCTCCATCCATGGTATTCTCAACATCCTTCTGTAGAATTACATCTCTGTTGTCTCAAGTCTCTTGATAGGAAAACTGTTTTTTTTTTATATTCCTAGCAGATTTCAAACATTGCTTATGGAATAACCTAATAGTTTATAGTAAAACATTCTCACTTTCAAATTGCTTAAAATAAGGACAACCTTTTTAAGCTAACTTATATATGGAATTTTTTTTCATATCCAAACACGGAAAAGGCTTTGAAAATAAATGCAGAGAGAAAATCTGGAGTGCAGCCCAAAAGGTAATGCCCCATATTCTTTTGGATTTTTGTCTTTCAAATGGCCTAGAAGTGGTTTGGGGGGTGCATGTAGCCTGGACAGCACATGGCTTCCATATACCATCACCCAGGCTTGCACCCTAGAGAGGTCACTCCAGTTTCACCATCAGACTGAATTTTGAGTAAACAGGGTGCTACCTTTATTTCACAATAAACAGATACCTACCATATATGTAGGAAACCAATCAAGTCTCGTAGACACCCCTGAGGAGTATGAAGCCACATTTTTCAACATACTGTTTATTGCTGCTCTGGCTATCCCCATGCCCAACTGATTTTGAATTAAGAGTTGTTCTTCTCCTAGACCGCTTGCCAACCAAGGCTTTGCAAGTGGACGTGCAGGTTGTGCAATGTTAATAGGTCAGAATGAGAAATTCATGAGCTAAGGATGAGTTCCAGTTTAGTTTTTTACATTCACTTTCACATAAATATCCTTGGGAAAAGTGTGATTCCATCTTTTTTCCCCTCAGTTGGAACATATGGATTACAATTAAATTTCTCTTCTCTATTTTTTTTGTTGCTCTTGTCATAGTTAAAAACAAATTTTGATCACGTCAATACAGGGATAAATTTTTACAGTTTCTAAGAAATGGAATAACTGAATCAACACATAAGCTTTAGGACAGAAAATTGTGGAGAGCCACGATCACCAACATCCTGAAGGGACAAGGCAGCTAGAAGAAGACAAAGAAGATGTATCCAATCTTTAAAAATAAATAAAATAAAATAAAAATCAAAAAAGGGTTTTTCTGGGTGTTGAGTCTAAACCATCAAATAAGTTCTTTCATCTCTGGACCCAAAAGCATTTTGCTACCTGGCCAGGAGAAGACAAGAGAGAGAAGATGCAACATATGATCAATTTGGTGCAGTGACAAAGAGACCCCCAGCATGAGAGGGCTATACAACAGTATTGGCAGGGGTTAACTTACATGCTACCTTACTAAGAAACAAGCAGAATTATAATACAATGTTCTAATAACATCCTCACTATAATTTGTTTATCTAATTTGTTTATTTTATTTCTGATCTAATTCTGCTGCACTAGACTGAATAGAACGAGAATAGTATGGGTTTGTTAAAGCCACTGGTACAAGGAGCACAATATTTATGCTCAGAATGCTATCAGAAAGAGCAATAAAAAAGAAGGAGGGTGTATACCTGTGTTTTATAGATTATTCAAAAGTGTTTGATAAAATACAGCACAAAGATCGTCTGGAATGGCTAGGTAACCTTGACATGTTTGGGAAGGATATAAGAATAATTCAGAACCTATACTGACTGCAAACTGTCTGCATATGGTTAGAAAAAGAATTTGGTAAATGCAAGAGCATAGAAAGGGATATAAGACAAGGATGTGTCTTCTTACCAGACTTATTCAACCTATACTGTGAGGTAATTAAACACTTCAATGGAGTTAGAAAGCTTGTCTCACTAGGTGAGTTATGACTGAGTAGTGAATTTGATTCTCACTGGCTGTCCCATGCTTTCGGCCTTGTGACACAACTAAGCTTAGTAAGTCACTATATAGTGAGAGGATTCTGAAAGAACTAGAAGTCCTGCAAGGATTCATTATTGGAGGCCACAATGTTAACAACATAAAATATACACAGATAACACAGCAGTGTTGATAGCAGACACAGAAAGAAAATTACAAGCAGTTCTACAGAAAGAAAGTGAGAAGAAAGGACTAAACCTTAAATGTAAGAAGACAGAATGCATGGTTGCTAGTAAAAGGAAGAGCCTAATGTAAAAATTACAAATTGGAGATGCAAAAATAAAACATATGCAGCTATTTGAATCTCTGGGAAGTGTTTTAACGGAGGGTTGAAAGTGTGACACAGAAATCTGTAGGCACATTAGAATATCAAAAGGTGCCTTCCAAAAGCTATGCAAAGTATTAAGAAATAGAAAAAATTGTTAGAAACAAAGAAAAGACGAGTGATCCGTTATGTAATATCAGTTCTCCTATGTGGCAGTGAATGCTGGACAATCTCCTCACAGATGAAGAAGAGACTTGAAGTAAGAGAAACAAAGAAAAGACGAGCGATCCGTTATGTAATATCAGTTCTCCTATGTGGCAGTGAATGCTGGACAATATCCTCACAGATGAAGAAGAGACTTGAAGTAAGAGAAACAAAGAAAAGACGAGCGATCCGTTATGTAATATCAGTTCTCCTATGTGGCAGTGAATGCTGGACAATATCCTCACAGATGAAGAAGAGACTTGAAGTAAGAGAAACAAAGAAAAGACGAGCGATCCGTTATGTAATATCAGTTCTCCTATGTGGCAGTGAATGCTGGACAATATCCTCACAGATGAAGAAGAGACTTGAAGTAAGAGAAACAAAGAAAAGACGAGCGATCCGTTATGTAATATCAGTTCTCCTATGTGGCAGTGAATGCTGGACAATATCCTCACAGATGAAGAAGAGACTTGAAGTAAGAGAAACAAAGAAAAGACGAGCGATCCGTTATGTAATATCAGTTCTCCTATGTGGCAGTGAATGCTGAACAATCTTCTCACAGATGAAGAAGAGACTTGAAGCAAGAGAAACAAAGAAAAGACGAGCGATCCGTTATGTAATATCAGTTCTCCTATGTGGCAGTGAATGCTGGACAATCTCCTCACAGATGAAGAAGAGACTTGAAGTAAGAGAAACAAAGAAAAGACGAGCGATCCGTTAGGTAATATCAGTTCTCCTATGTGGCAGTGAATGCTGGACAATATCCTCACAGATGAAGAAGAGACTTGAAGTAAGAGAAACAAAGAAAAGACGAGCGATCCGTTATGTAATATCAGTTCTCCTATGTGGCAGTCAATGCTGGACAATATCCTCACAGATGAAGAAGAGACTTGAAGTAAGAGAAACAAAGAAAAGACGAGTGATCCGTTATGTAATATCAGTTCTCCTATGTGGCAGTGAATGCTGAACAATCTCCTCACAGATGAAGAAGAGACTTGAAGCAACAGAAAACTTGCTCTACATGAGGATGCTGAAATTGTTATATACTGAATATGAGAGCAACAACAAAGTTTTAGAGAAAATGGAAACAAAAAGGACACTTATACTTTGAATTAGAGAGAGGCATTTGAAATTTGTAGGTCTTAGAAAATTTGATACCCACAGAACAGATTGAGGGTAGGAAGGATAGAGGAAAACAAAGCATAACCTACCTAGCAAGATTGAGTAGAAAGATGGTAGAACAAGGTTTAGGAGAGATAACATAAAGAACAAGAAATTGTGGAGAGCCATAATCACTATCATCCTGAAGGGACATGGGGGAGAGAAGAAGAAGAAGAAGAAGAAGAAGAAGAAGAAGAAGAAGAAGAAGAAGAAGAAGAAGAAGAAGAAATAATAATAATAATAATAATAATAATTCTGGAGAGCCATAATCACCATCATCCTGAAGGGACATGGTAAGAAGGAGAAGAAATTGTGGAGAGCCATAATCACCATCATCCTGAAGGGACATGTTAAGAAGAAGAAGAAATTGTGGAGAGCCATAATCACCATCATCCTGAAGGGACATGTTAAGAAGAAGAAGAAATTGTGGAGAGCCATAATCACCATCATCCTGAAGGGACATGGTAAGAAGAAGAAGAAATTGTGGAGAGCCATAATCACCATCATCCTGAAGGGACATGTTAAGAAGAAGAAGAAATTGTGGAGAGCCATAATCACCATCATCCTGAAGGGACATGGGGGGGGGGAGAAGAAGAAGTTATTCATTTTACCTGATTTTTATTTATTTTACTTAATTTATATAGATTTTTAAAGTTTTTCTTAAGAAACATTACAAAATCTAAACATCCCAATCCAAACTTATATAGCATGCTGGGTATGATGATAAACTACATCCGGCAGCAAGGCCACTAATCAGGAGGCTTTGAGGAGCATGAAACCACCTCTTAATTGCTGTTGTTCCTGGGTCCACCATGACCCAGAGTGGTAGCACCTGTTAGGGTCCCAACAAGGGGCAAATAGTGAACCCCCAAATTGTGTGTCAAGAAAATTGTTTGAAAATAATTATTTGTAAACAATTATTTCAAAAATATTTATTCAAATTGTAAACTGTTTGATTGAAAATTAATTGAAAGGATAATTATACTAAATGATAATTATTCAAAATATGTATGTCATCTTGCTTTGACAGAGTTAATGATGATTTACCTAGAACTAATAACGCATGTGAAGACATTTTTTGCAGCAAGTTTCATCCCATAATCCCACAATATGGAAATTCTTAGACACGCTTAAAAGAGAACAGAACTTGCAAGAAATTCATATTGCAAAAGTAAGAGCAGGTTGCCAAAATATCAAGAGCACCAAGGAATACTGCGACGGAAATGGAAAACTTAAAAAATTAGTGGCATCTTTTAACGAGTACTCTTCAGTATTTGACTATTTGCGTGCAGTATCATATAACTTAAGATTATAAGGATTTTTTTTACTAAATTGTTTTATTAATAATATTTGTATTTCCAATGATTATCATTTGTGTATTTCCTCTTTTAATTTTTACATTTTTATTGCAATAAAGAATTTAGATTTCGAATAATTATCGTTTAGTATAATTATCCTTTTGATTAAATTTCATCCAATCAATTTACAATTTGAATAACTGTTTTTGAACAATGTTCCCATAATCCCAAAGTAGAACCAGAATATGGAAATATGAATAAAGATACATTAGAAAAAATTACCTGCAATACATTTTTGAAAAAAAGAAATTAGCTGACAAGAAAATAAAATTTTGGCATTAAATGACCCATAAGGAGTTGATGTGCCGTTAACCAAACAAAACCAAAACAAACAAACTTATATACAAGATATACACATACATTTGATAGGAAGATAAAAGTAAAAAAAATGAAGAGATTATTTTAATCGTATTTTGATCTTTTCTTATCTTTTTATTTTATAATTTACGTCTTTTTTCCACCTCATAATAATTTTTCTAATTTTTCTTCACCTGTCATTGTACATTCAATTCAGCAGGTGTTCCAATCTCATTACCTCTGACCAGTCTTTGTGCTAATCGCAACAATCAACACCGCATCCTCTGAACATCTGCAGAGTTTGTATTTATAGTCAGGTAATAATCCAGCACAAACTTTTTATTCATTTCAAAACAGATACAGACAACACCTGATATATTTTTAAATCATTTCCCCCCAGGCAAGGATATAAAGCTACTAAGATGCAAGTGAGGTTACTAAGTACGAAAGAATATGAGAAAAAGGAAATCCCTGGTGCCAAAAGGAACCGAAATGCTATTGCACTATTCTGCCTTAAATGTCACCATGAACCACAGTTGTGAGATGGAGGGGAGTGGTAACCACAGGAGCACAAAATGTGCTATCTGAATAAAAATTAATAAAAGTGACATATTGAACTGTTTTGCCAATTCTTGTGCAGTTTGCATAGGATTTTCCCTAACCATGCTTTGCTGAAGCTTAATATCGACAGAATTTGAAGAGTAGAATCTTTGAAAGGAATATTTCTTGCTGCTTCCATTGCTAAAGAGCTCGTTTTTGAGTTTATACAGCACACAGCATCTGATACCAGTCTAATGTAAACTCATTTTAGAAGGATAAAACTGAAACAAAATTTACCCACTTTGATATAAAGAAATTTGCAAAGAAAGAAAAAAAAACATTAGAATATAAAAATTAATGAAGCCAAGAAAAAGTAAATGTCAAATTGATCATGCAAGAATGTGACAAGACTTTCCAATATATATGAATAGATTGAGATAGATAAGAAGATAAGAGTATGACAGGAGTGTGCTATGGAAGAAAGATTTATTCTCCCATTTATATTTCCCCCATTATGAGCATTATTATATCCGGAGTTCATGGATGGAATGGAAATGCTGAAAGGAAAAGTAATGACAAACATGCTTTGCTTTTAGGGACATTTTTATAACACTAAGTCATACACAAAACTATATATATATATATACATGTATTTCATGCGGCAAGTAATATATCAGATATATCTACACAGCAAACCAGAGTGTAAGGAGAAAAAAAAGGAAGAGTCTTACATATAATATGGAGATACTCCTATGTCTGGAGAAGCCATCTTTAGGACTCCAGATTCAGGTAAGGACATATTCCACGAACAGGAAACAGTGAGTCGGGTTTTCCCCAAATTGAGAACTGCAAGCTGGAGTTTCTTTCTATATCTAGGAAAGATATATTCCCAAAGGGAAATGGCACCATGTACTTGTAAGCTGCTGGGAAGGCAGATTTAGCCTCTGTCCTGGCCATGGGGGTTCAGGCTAAGAAAAGCAACCTCTCGGTTTTTCTAGTGTAAAACAAGCTGAAAGGGATATAATCGCCTTATGTAAGGTAAATAGAGATAGAACAATAAATATAAATGAATAGATTGAGATAAATAAACAGATAGATAGATTCAAAAATTCTCAGTGCCAGCTTTGGCTCAATGTTAAGGAAATCTTAGTAGTGTCTTTATATTTACTCAAATCTTTATCGATTGTTTAATCAGGAACCATTGGATGATTGATTATAATCCTTAGAAAAATATCAGAAATTAAAAATGAGTTCTAGAAAAAATCATTTCTACTTCATTGTTTATATTAGTCACTTTGATGTGTGGCTTCCACATAAGTTATACGAAAAAAAACTCTTTGGCTTTACTTAAGTGTTCCATCTTTAGCCAATGAGTTTACTATAATGTGGAATGCAAGAGTTTATGAGGCAAGGTCTTTTATTCAAACAAAGTTATCCTGTTTATATGGTAGGACTTGAACTTTGTTTTCTACTATTTGACAGGGCTTTCTTTCCAACCTGATAATTCTGAGATGAGACGTTATCATTCCAAGAGTTGGTCAGAATATTTATCTCATTTTTTTTGTAATTTCAGTTGATCCACTCTTAAGCCTTCTTTTTAAGTATAATTTAAATAATAGCCTGCCTAATTACAGAGTAGTCTCCCCTTATTTACTTATATAATTATAATTTCTGTTCAGTCATGACCTGGCATCATGACTTCAGTCACTTTCCTACCACTATGACATGGCTTCACTCTGTCTTTTCCATAAATATTTTTGTGTCAGTTGTCCTAATAAGCTCTCCTGCTTGGTATTTTCACTGCTAGATTGGCAATTAGGTCTCATTGTTTTACTGTTGAAATAGCTAAATATAAGCATAACTTCTATTTTAATAGTTTCTTTTCTCGTTCTTTTTGGTTGTGGAACTCTCCTCTGATTTCTTGCTTCACTGTCACCTACGATCTTCAAAGATTTAAAAGCAATATCAACTGCTATCTTTTCTCTTCCTGAAACCTGTTCTTTTATTGTCCGTTCTCCAGTCTTCTTATTCATTTTCACCTTCAGTAATCACTGGTGTTTTAGTGCCTTTATCACCTTGCTGGGGGTGAAAGAAAATATGTCAGTGCACTTCAGTGCTACCGTTAAACCACCATCAAGCAACTAAATAATAAAAAAAATGTTCAGGCATGAACTCACTAAAAATACAATAAAATGGGTTACTGCAGATTACATGGAGAGACATTCTAACAATTATTATTATTATTACATTATTATTATTATTATTATTATTATTATTATTATTATATTTATAGCCTTTGTATTTGTTTTCTGATGACAGGCAAATATAAAAAAACAGGCAAACATTAAAATATTAAAATATAAATTAATATTAAAATTATAAATTAATATTATAAATTAGTATTATAAATTAATATTAAATATATAAATTGATATTAAAATAGTAAAAAACAGGCAAATATTAAAAACAGGCAAACATTAAAATATTAAAATATAAATTAATATTAAAATTATAAATTAATATTATAAATTAGTATTATAAATTAATATTAAATATATATTTTAATATTAAGATATATTAAAAAAAACAGGCAAATATTATAATCTCTGGTGTTTTAGTGCCTTTATCACCTTGCTTGGGGTGAAAGAAAACATGTCAGTGAACTTCAGTGCCACCTTCCAACCATCATCGAGCAAGTAAATAATAAAAAAATGTTCAGGCATGAACTCACTAAAAATACAATAAAAATCAAATGGGTTACTGCAGTTTACATGGAGAGGCATTCTAACAATTATTATTATTATTATTATTATTATTATTATAGCCTTTCTATTTGTCTTCTGGTGACAGGCAAATATTAAAACTGTCAGGGTGATGTGTTCACTGTTTAAATAGCATCATAATTGTCTGAGAGCTTTTCTCTGTTTCCTCATCCTCCTCATCTTCTTTGTTTGTCAATCATTTTCCATGTGTGCACACGACTGTATGCTATCAAAATTGCCAGAGAAAGAATTAATGAGATGCAAATTTTATTGATTTAATTTCCTTCATCCTCATTGCATTGGCGTTCTTCTTAAACTTTTCTGCAGTTCCTTCTTGTTCCATCGAACAGATTTTTTAACACTCTTTCACCTTATTTTAATCTTTTTCTTCATTCGCCAAGCATTTTTCTTTGGGAATCAGTTTAATAGTTTCCGTGACCAACCACCTTTTCTTGGAAGTATTTTTAAATAAATTTTATTTTTATTCTTTCTCCACAGAGAAATAATGTTTGGGCATTGTGAATTCAGATGATTGGAGAAATTCTGTTTCACTCAAACCCACCCCATTAAAAAAAAAGTACATTAATTTTAGTATTATTTTCATCTTATCTTCGGTGAATTACTTTCAAAACTCCTCATATTTGAAGCCGACTTTTAAATATCACTAAGAACTAAACTTAGAAGTGATTTCTTGCAATGTTCCACAGGAGGCAATCGTCAGGCGGTCAAGAGGAGAATGCATTCCAATCTCTTGGGCTATACAAAATGAATCCTAAGTTCTTTCATGACTAATGGTTTCCACAAGCTGTTAATGTGGATGCTCAGCCTACTGATTGAATTATCAAAGCATTAGTTTTATTATTTCGTTCATCAGCAGGTTACCCTGAGAGGTGACCTCCTAGCCACCAAATGTAGATTCACACCTTCAGTAGATGTCAGTGTCATGTAAACCCATGGTCACTGCTGTACATAGAATGTATTACATGTCAGACAAACTGGGTAATATATGAGTACCCACCTGAGAGGGAAGAAAGAAAGTAGAATCCATGTTTGGAGAAAACCTCTAAAGACACACACTCACTTGCTGACAATAGTCTGGAGTTGAATAAACAATAACATTATGTATGAGAGATTTAGTCTTATAGTTTGATTTACCAGTTTTATTCTCCAAAGAATAAAGTACAATGACATTTTATTTAATTAAATATGGAGTGTTATTCACAATGACTTTGTTGCCATGCATTTGTCAGTTTTCCCTACCTTTTGAATAAAATTCTGCTGGTTTTGATAGGAAAAAGTTTTTGACAAATTCTTGAATCTAGTTCTTATTATAGAAAGTTTGCACCTTTAAAGTGTTTGCTGCAATAACCAAAAGGTAGTAATTGATTGGTGAAGGTCAGTTGTATATGGTGGAGAATGTTGAACAGACCAACCATATTCCCAATCTTTTTCCTGTGTTATTCTTGCTGTATGCTTACTTGCATTGTTATAGAAGAGAATAACATTTTTTATTTAAATCCACCATGTACACTGCCACTGCCGTGCAAAAACTATTCTTAACTGCCACATATAATTACTAGTTAGGATGATATATTCATCATTAATATTGGTTTTTCGAGCGAAAATTATTTATGACTAATAGAAACCAAAACATCTAATTTGACTTTGTAGCTTTAAAAACATGGATTATATAACAAAAATAACATCCTCTAAAGGAATGTGATAGGAAAGAGAGTTTTAACTAATTGCTCACTTGTTCCTTATTTTTCATAGATTTGAACCCCAAAAAAGTGAGCAAAAGATAGAATGCTCCACCTTGAGTGTACTAGAGGGACAGGTAACACCTTACAAGTGTTTAATCAGAAATGAATTTTATTTGATCTGTTTCTAGTCAACAAAATTGACACAGAAAAGTGAGGATTTGGCAGCTGAATATGGATGCAAAATTCATTTTAAAAAACATGAAGAAACAATATTAAAGATAAATGTGACATTTTTCACCTTAACATTCAATTTTTTATCTATCTATCTCAGTCTGTTCATTATCTATCTATCTATCTCAGCCTGTTCATTATCTATCTATCTATCTATCTATCTATCTATCTATCTATCTCAGCCTGTTCATTATCTATCTATCTCAGCCTGTTCATTATCTATCTATCTATCTATCTATCTATCTATCTATCTATCTATCTATCTATCTCAGCCTGTTCATTATCTATCTATCTATCTATCTTAGCCTGTTCATTATCTATCTATCTATCTATCTATCTATCTATCTTAGCCTGTTCATTATCTATCTATCTATCTATCTATCTATCTATCTATCTCAGTCTGTTCATTATCTATCTATCTATCTATCTATCTATCTATACCAGTCTGTTTTTTATCTATCTATCTATCTATCTATCTATCTATCTATCTATCCAAGTCTGTTCATTATGTATTTCTCTCTCTCTCTCTCCCTCTCTCTCTCTCTCTCTCTACATATATATATATATATATATATATATGTGAGTACAGAAAATTAGGAGATCAGCTGATTCTGCTACCTTGGTTTCAACCTTTTGGTATCTTCAGGCAGTTTCGGTCAATTGATTTCTTAACACTTTAATTTTTTTAAATAAAAATTTATGAACATTATATTTTAAAAAAAATGAATGGCACGACATGAGGTGTGGTAGAAGGGGAAGGAGAGGTGGTGGAAAATCAAATGTATTGGCTAGATGTAACCTTATATATATATATAATGAACAGGCTGTTATATCAGCCTGTTCATTATCTATCTATCTATCTATCTATCTATCTATCTATCTATCTCAGTCTGTTCATTATCTATCTATCTATCTATCTATCTATCTATCTATCTATCTCAGTCTGTTCATTATCTATCTATCTATCTATCTATCTATCTATCCCAGTCTGTTCATTATCTATCTATCTATCTATCTATCTATCTATCTATCCCAGTCTGTTCATTATCTATCTATCTATCTATCTATCTATCTATCTATCTATCTATCTATCTATCTATCTATCTATCTCAGTCTGTTCATTATCTATCTATCTATCTATCTATCTATCTATCTATCCCAGTCTGTTCATTATCTATCTATCTATCTATCTATCTATCTATCTATCTATCTATCTATCTATCTATCTATCTATCTATCTCAGTCTGTTCATTATCTATCTATCTATCTATCTATCTATCTATCTATCTATCTCAGTCTGTTCATTATCTATCTATCTATCTATCTATCTATCTATCCCAGTCTGTTCATTATCTATCTATCTATCTATCTATCTATCTATCTATCTATCTATCCCAGTCTGTTCATTATCTATCTATCTATCTATCTATCTATCTATCTATCTATCTATCTATCTATCCCAGTCTGTTCATTATCTATCTATCTATCTATCTATCTATCTATCTATCTATCTATCTATCTATCTATCTCAGTCTGTTCATTATCTATCTATCTATCTATGCCCATATTCCATTAAAACACAGGTTCTTGTATGATCACTGAAGTTAAGCAATGCCAGGCCAGGTCAGTATCTAGATAGGTGTTTGCTTGGTAATATCAGTCGCTGTAAGCTTGAATGTTCAGCTGTGTAATTAATAACAACTTAGAATTTACGATTCCAGTAGGTACATTATATTTGCTTTATACAAACACCTTTGAGAAAGGTATGAATTCATATCTTCTCCCCCAGCTATGGGTTTATTAGTAGAACTTGTGTCAGTAAAGTCATTATTATCTATAAGAAAAATTTTACAATCTAAAAGTCTTTTCTGGCTTTAAATAACGTTCAATGGGTTGATAAGGTGTAAAAAACAAATCAATCAACTAACCAATTAATCTCCATCTCTGCCATACTCTCTCTTTCTATATATATATATATATATATTACAAAGAGTCAATCATACCTTGACTCTTTGTAATGTAAATATATGCTGCCTATTTTATTATGCTCATAAAAAACAATATATATATATATATATATATATATATATATATATATATATATATATATATATATATATATATATATATATGTATGCAGGTATGCAGTGAAATAGGAAAGAACACGTTAGTTAGATAATCCGGTGTTCCTTAATATTTAGCTTTATTTTCAAAAGGACAGTGCTCCATACAGAAGTAGAGCTTATATTATAATAATATTTTTAGTTTTTAAAAAGAGCTTATTCCCAAATTCTCGCTTGACAAGGAAGCGGGTCCAGACGCCTTAACTCTTCATAACTTAAAAAATTATGTTAGGGGTCTCGGCTCTCGCTTTTGAAACATGAGAACTCTTATGTAGCGGAGGAATCATATTTTTAAAAACTAAAAATATTATTATAATATATATATATATATATATATATATATATACAAATACTTTCATAGTGAGTGTTTGGATGCCCCGTTTGCTATGGTGCCTAGACTCTTTGAATTTAAGCCCAGTACTAGAGTGGCCACAAGGTCTCACCAATTTACAGTTGAGTTGGCTAGATGTAACCATAATTTCTATGCTAACAATTTCTTTTCTCACACTTCTTGCTTGTGGAGCTCTCTTCCAGCTCCATACTTTCCAGCCAACTTTAATCTTCACAAATTTAAATGCAATGTCAATATCTATCTGCTGCCTTTCTAATTACTCTTCATTTGGTCTCACTCCAAAATATTTCTGTTTATAACTCTTCCACAACTTGTAAACCCTTGTGTCTCATGGTTTTCTGCTTTGCTTGGGTTGAACTCGATAAAAAAAAATTATTATATTTATTTATATATATAATAAATAAATAAATATATATATATATATATATAAAATAAATATATATATATATATATATATATATATATATAAAATAAATATATATATATATATATATATATATATATATAATAAAAATTAGATGGTCAGAGTTGAATTAGGCCAGGTAACAGTAGTATTAAAAAGTGTTCAATATATATATATATATATATATAAAGATAAAAATTTAACATGTAGCGCTTTTAATTCTAGAAAATTAGGAAATCAGCCAGTTCCGCTACTTTGGTTTCAACATTTTGCGATCTTCAGGGGATATCGGACAATTGATTTTCTAATGATTTTTTTTTTTTTTAAATACAAAAATATTATGAATGCAATATTTTTTAAAAATAAATAAATAAGTGCACAATGTGGGGGTGTGGTAGAAGGTGAGGGGGAGGAGGAGGGAAGAGCAAGCGTATTGGAAATGTATTGCTGGGGGGGGGGGGCGTAAATGAAATATACATAATTACTTTTCATCCCACTTCATAAGAACACTTCCCCTCCTCCTCGTCATCTAGTACCCCACTCCATGTTGTGTGCTTATTTATTTATTTATTTTAAAAAATATAGCATTCATAATTTTTTTTTTTTTTTGTGAGGAAATCAATTGTCCAAATTCACCTGAAAATAGCAAAAGGTTGAAACCAAGTTAGTGGAATCGGCTGATCTCCTAATTTTCTATGCTTATACATATATATATATATATATATATATATATATATATACACACACACACCAAAAATAACATGGAAAATAAGGAAAAGATCATCAGCCTACAACAATCAATCAAAAACCTGCAAACTTTGTTTGGAGGAAAAAATAGTTATTATTACCTTCCCAGACCAAAATAAATTACTAAATAAATGATCTGAGCTCATCTCAAAATGCAGACATGAGAACAAATTTTTACTAAGTTACTTAAAAATTGAAAACTGAAATGAATAGATACAAATAAAGAAAATAATATAAAAATTCAAGTAAAATAAATTAACCCAAACAAATAATAAACAAATTAACAAACCACTCCCATTAGAATAGACGAAATAGAATAAATAAAAATAAAATACATAAAAAAGTCAAAATAATCAACCCAAATAAATAAAGTAAATAATAATAAACAAATTAACAAACCAATCCTGCTAAAATAACCGTTAGAATAGACTACAACAACCAATCTTAAAATTGGGCATAAAAATAGCTATAACTACTATATAGCAATAAAAAAAAGAACATTACTATGTTACTCAAGTCAATAAATTAAAAACTGTCCCCCACCAAAATAACAGAATAGACTACGGTAAGCAATCTAAACATTGGATGAATAAATAGCTTTAATTATCTTCCCAGACCAAACCAAATTATTAAATAAGCGACCTAAGCAAATCCCCACCCAAAGTTTTTCATTTAACAGTATGCAAATAGCGTTCTCTAAATTCTTTCAGTTGCTAAAGACATTTTGTTTTGTTATTATTAGTTACTTTGTTTAATAAATTCATTTCGTTTCGCCTTGAAAATGTCCACATCGGACGAAATGCGTCGGCAACTATTACAGTTTTCCTATTGTCTTTTACATTTATAAATATATATATATGTGTGTGTGTGTGTGTGTGTGTGTGATATATATAAATATCAGAATCATATAACTAATATTAAATTTAAATAATGTATGTATGTATAGCTGGCCACTCGTTTTCAAGGATACCGATCTAATAGGGCGGCTAGCTAATCCTCATTGCAGACACTCACTCAGGGGCATTTGTGTTTATTCAACACCCACAGAGCCCATCTATGGTTAATATTGCAACTATGCTAAGCAGACCTTAATTACAGTTTCTGGAAAAGAGCATGTTATCTAGCGTGATCAACAATTTGAACAAGCCCAGCACGCTCAAGCCCTCGGTCACGATGATTTGTGGCTTTGTGCTAGCTCAGCTATCAGTGGCCCTCAAGATTTCCATCTACCCAATTTCACTCACAAGGCTTCGGTCAACCCATGTCTTGGTTTTCAGGTACTTTCCAAAGTTGCTTCACACTGGGATCAACCTCAATACAGTTTGATAACATCAGGAAGTTGCCTTCCTGACAAATCGACCACGGTGTGATTTGAACCCGGGTCTCTTGGTTAGAAAGCAGTCATATATATATATATATATATATATATATATATATATATGGTCTAAGAATGTGTAATATAATCAATCCTGACTTGGCATATTAATTTCAGTCACTTTCTCATAGACATGATATGGTTTCACTCTGCTTTTCTTTAAATATTTTCATGGCAACTGTTCTGATGTGCTTGTTTACCTGTTGCCCTGACTACATGGATTTAAGTGTGCAACTAGATTAGCATCTAGGTCCCACCACTTTACTGTAGAGATAGCTAAATACAACTACCGTTTCTACTCCAAGAGATTCTTTCCTCACTGCAGAATTCCCTTCTGTTTACTTCCCAGATAAATACAATCTTCAAAATTTAAATACGTCATCAATTGACATTTTCTGTCGTCTTGAATCTCACTCATCTTCTATCCTTTCCTCAATCCTATATATATATATATATATATTTTAAGACATTTTTATGTTTATACATTCTTTTTATAGATACAAATATTTAAGTAAATGCTCTGTTTATAATAAACAGTATTAAACAAAATTTACCGGCCTGAATGTCTGAGAAATTTTCATAGAAAATATTCGTCCTCTGACAAGAATTGAACCTGTATCCTATACGGAACCATCATATAGCCTGATGTGCCTTTAACCAATTGGGCCACAGAGGCGTGTTCAGTTAGCAAGGTCAAATTAGTATGTATAAACATAAAAATGTCTTAAAATAATTGTCGGACTTTGTCCATTTCATAATATATATATATATACATAAATATATATATATATATATATATATAAGTATATGGAACTAAGACAAAGTGAGAATAAGAGGTGTGTGTGAATATTTATCAATATGTACAAGTTGCTATGGATAAATTGTTGTCTAAATTACGTAAAAATGAAAATAACACTGACATCTCATTTCAACAGATATATTTAACAAAATTACACAAAAATGTCTTGAAATATTAAAGAGTAGATTTACTCAATAAAATTGCCATTGGTTTCAACCATGAACTCCAGATGACTTTGGAATCTCCTGCATCACTTCTGGACAGTCTCCTTGTTTAAGTTGGTGAATGCTGCCATAATCCTTGACTTCAGTTCATCTTTGGTGTTACAAGGAGTTTTCTTGGTCTCTCACTCAACTGTGCCCCATACATAATAATCAAGGGGGTTGCTGTCTGGGGAGTTAGGTGGCCAGATGTAAAGGGTGATATGATCGCAGAAATTGTCTGACAGCCAAGACTGTGTTCTCCTGCTTGTGTGGCATGGTGAAGTGTCTTGTTGCCAGACATAGGTGCTTCCAGCAGCCACCCTCTTGGTCCAGAGCAGCACTACCTCTTCAAAGCACTTGATGTAGGCGTCCATGTTGATTCTGAGCCCCTGTGGGAAGATAAATAGAGGCATAACATTGCCATCACTAGTGATCACCCCAAACACCTTCGTAATCACATTAGACTCAACCAACTCTTTCTAGATCCTCTGCACTGTCCTCAGAATTCTGAAATGTTTGTATTGGAGCTTCAGGTGTGAATGCTAAACAGTACAGCATGCTGTTTCCAAGTTTCTGGTGGAATTAATTGTGTCCTGGTTCTATTTTTCTCACAGATGGTGCCCAACTGACCCCACACTACTGTGCAGTTGATAAAATCAAAAATAAACAACATGCTTATGCAAAAGTAAAAATATAAAATGGTGACAATATACCCATCGCACACTGTATATAGGAGCATGTGCTGAATATTTTTCTTTTCATTTTAAGCGGATCAGTTATTCTTCAGCTGTTAAATTAATAGTAATATACTTAAAGTATTTAGAAGATCAGAAATTATATATTTTTATAATTACACATTCTTTTATTCTTAGTTTTGATTAGTTTCTTTGTACTTCTCTGGCTCCTTTATTACAACATTTTTAACTGAGTGATTCTTCTTCAGATGTTAAATTATAACTAATAATAAACTTATGATGTGTAGAAACTTTGGAATAAAATATTTTCATAATTACACATATTTTGTTTTTAGTTTTCATCTTGCTTTGTTGTTTTTATCCCTAAGGGATTTTAATGTGAACATGTAAATCTTGTTAATGACCAAAGAATAAAATCACTTTAATGGGCAAAGAATAAAATTACTTTAATGGTCAAGGAATAGAATTCTATCAATGGCCAAAGAATAAAACCATCCAAAGTATAGAATCCTTTTAATGGCAAAAGAATCACTTTAATGGGCTGAGAATAAAATCACTTTAATGTCCAAAGAATAAAATCATTTTAATGACCAAAATATAAAATCACTTTAATTTCCAAAAAAATAAAATCACTTTAATGATTAAAGAATAAAATCACTTTAATGGGTAAAGAATGAAATCACATTAATGGCCAAAGAATAAAATCCTTTTAATGGTTAATTAATAAAATACCTTTAATGGGTAAAAAAGAAAATCACTTTAATGACCAAAGAATAAAATCCTTTTAATGTCCAAAGTCACTTTAAGTTCCAAAGAATAAAATCATTTAATAGGTAAAGAATAAAATCACTTTAATGATCTAGAATAGAATTACTTCAATGGGCAGAGAATAAAACCACTTTTATATCGAAAGAATAGAATCTTTATAATGGCCAAAGAATAAAATCCTTTTAATGGCAAAATAATAAATTCATTTAATGGGCAAAAAATAAAATCCTTTTAATGACCAAAGTATAAAATCACCTTAATGGCCAAAGAATAAAATCCTTTTAATGGCAAAATAATAAATTCATTTAATGGGCAAAAAATAAAATCCTTTTAATGACCAAAGTATAAAATCACTTAATTTCCAAAGAATAAAATCACTTTAATGGGTAAAGAATAAAGTTACTTTGATGACCAAAGTGTAAAATCACTTTAAAATAAATATATAAAATGGCCAAAGAACTTGTCAAAACTGATAAGAAATAATTTGTTTAAAAAGGAAATTGCATCATAAATCATAAATAACTGAGGAATATTAACTCGTAATTTAACAGTTGAAAATGAATAGGTCAGCTAAAAATGCCGACATGAAAGGCAACAAAAAAGATTCAGAGACTAATCAAAACTAAGAATAGAACTCTGTACTAATGAGATTATTTAATCCCAGAATCTGGATATACTTAGATTCAAATTTATAGGCAAATTAGAAAGGAACTGGAAATTTATTGTCAAAGTGTTACCTCACTTGATCGGCAAGACTCCATAATAAATAAAAACTGCTTTTGTTGATTCTCTTACAATTTCTGAACCATCACCTAAAAAAAAAAAAAAATTAAGCAAAAATGCTGAAACACCACAACTTCTCAGCAAATAGATAAAATTGTATGTATATGGATAATGGATTGCAAGAACTTCCTGTTGGCAGGGAGAAAAGTGATCAGAGATGTTAGGGGAAGGTACATTACTTGATGAAGAAGGTTGCAAGTGTAAATCTGAAAGAGAAACATAAAAGTAAATTCAACAGCAGCAACAAAAAATTCTTACAAGCGTTCTTGGTGAAAACAGGTTAATTGACCAGATGCAAAACTAGTGTATTGAATTCAGTTCCGAGTGTGTTTTTATCAGAGGCTAATAGTTTGGTTTTCAGAGCTGATGATAGTGATGGAGAAGCAGAGAAAAATCCTCTTCTGTCCTTAGCTACTCCCAGCCTCTGCCATGCAAAATAAAATTGCATCATAGCAGGTGCTCTTTCATTGCTCACACTTTACTTAATACATTTCAGCATTGCATTTTAGAGTGCAATCACACACACACGCGCGCACACACACACACACACACACACACACACAGACACACACACACACACACATATATATAATAAGTCAAAAGTATTTGGCCACAACATGGATTTTGAAGAATTGCCTAAAAATGGAAGGCTGTATGCCTTTATAGAAACTAAATTACTAGCTTACATCTGCCCGGATGGAATTTCTCTTCTTGAAGGGTTTTATCACATATTCAAAAATAATAATTAAAGAGAAATTAATACATTCATAAGGTTTTCTTAAAATTTTAACTTTTATTGCCGAACGTACTTTGCCAGTTAATGATAATCTTTGAGGTGGGGGGGGGGGGTTAAATTTTAGGTAAGCCCCATTGTCTAAAA
>OZ038508.1:6164706-6217206 GCA_964036315.1 Acanthosepion esculentum | reverse complement strand
TTCTTATAAATAAAGAAACGATCATGTCATTACATCTCTTTTCCAAACATTAACGTCTCTTTCCTTCCCCTGCCACTTACGCCATCAACTTTACTACTTACAGGTACAAAGTTTTCGTCTATATTTTATCTGTTTAGTATTAGGTTTATTTAATATCTTCTTACATTTAATGATCTTCATTAATTTTGCGTATAAACTTGTGCACAAAGTACTGTTGTTAAAGTTTAAATACGCAATCATCTTGGGACCAGGAATGGATTAATCATTTTACATTGATTCCTATTGTAAAAATAGTTTTCGTTTATGAACATTTTGGGTTATGAATGGGCTTCCAGAAAAAATTAAATTAGTGACCTGAGGTTCCACCATATATATATATATATATATAATTATAAAAGTGAACATAGAAGTCAACACTTAGAGGCCACAGTCTGTTTCATGCTAGATGCCTGTCTATATATCTATCTGTCTATCATGATCTGTTAAAATCTCTCTGTCTCTCTCTCTATATATCTATCTATTTTGGTTATTCATATTTATCTATCTATCTACTATTCTTTCCATATCTGTATATATATATATATATATATATATCATATATATGAACATAGAAGTCAACATTTAGAGGCGACAGTCTGTTTCATGCTAGTGTAATCGTCAGGCAACTCTAATTGCCTGGCGATTGCACTAGCATGAAACAGACTGTCGCCTCTAAGTGTTGACTTCTATGTTCACTTTTATATTTACACACGCTCTATCTCTGATATTGAGCACTTTATCCCATAAATATAGCATACTTTAAGACTATATTTCTTCATATATATATAATTATATAGGCCACACTACAAATTGTTTGATGCACAGACTAACTCTACACCTTTCTGACAATAGCTCAATTAGATCTCATTTAAATATTCATGGAGTCCTACCGGACACTATTCGGAATATACTTGTCGACAACACTAATATAATAGCATCATCCACATGCAAAAAAAGGCTAAAAATAATGGAAGCCTTAATAATAAAAACAAACAAACCAACACTTAATAATATTAACTTTGAACATGGAGAAAATATCTTAACCGTGCTTCGAAACAAAAACATTTTATAAAACATACATATAACAAACTATTTCTAATTCTAACAGTTGAAATATAATCCTTGAAAATGGCTAAATGTATAGCCGAAAGCGCTCGGATAAAAAGAACATTCGGACAGTTTTTTTATAATTTATCATCTGAAAAGAAAAACATTATTAGATTGCACGAGAAATTATATAAAAAACTAAATAAAACCACCTTGTCAGTCATTTTTAATGAAATGTGCATATATATATATATATATATATATATATATATATATTAAAAAAGAATCACTTATACACTTACTACCATGGTTTCAAACTAACCTATAATCGGTTATATATATATATATATATATATATATATATATATATAGTTGTGTGTGTGTGTTTAAAGACAACAAAAGACTTTGGAAGTAAAGAATAATGTTTTTAAGGCGAGCATTCATTGTAATTAGAGTGCTTGATTTCAAAAGATAGACTGTTAATAGTAGTAGATTAAATAAATTAAATCTGTTCACTTATAACTGTCTATACTCTGAATTTTGTGAGTACAACCACACTTTAAGATGTATTTGTGTATATACATATATATTTATACACATACATACATGTATCCACATACACATGGATATATATGTATATATTAGATATGTACAAAAGTTTCCTGTGAAAATGCTTTCAACTATATATTCAATTTCTTGATTTAGAAAAAACAGAGTAGTGGGAACTTTAGCACATACCTTATACAGATACACACACATGCACACATACACACATGTACACATACACACATGTACACCCCCCCATGCACATATATATATAATATATTAGATGGATAGGTATAATCAGTGTGGTCATAGGAATCAACACTTCATGGTGATTGTTAGTTTGATACTTCCATGCAATCATATATATATCTATATATATATTCTCATCCACAGACAGACCGTTTTGTTGTATCACAACTCATCAGTGTGGCTAGACATATGATTGGCTCAAGCCAGGATTGAAACCCGACTGATTTGGCATCTGTCGGAAATTTTGCCCCTGAGCTATCAGCAAACAAGTAGAGAGGAAGGAGAATTTTTGCATATTTATTCTTTGAATACGCAACGCCAGTGGCCAAGAGGGCTCAATTCATAGAAGAGCTTTTATATATATATATATATATATATATATATATATATATATATATCAAGTAAGTGGTGCAGTTCAATTTACATTACATGAATCATTCATACAAAAAGCAGATAGTGAAGTTAATGATATAAATGGCAAGAATCACTCACGCAAACAATTTTTAATAAAATACATTGACCTCAAACCCGTTGATGAATGTTATGATCCCTGTTTATAAATTCCAGTTGTATAAGGTCTTTTTTTACTACAAGCTTTCGATTGTTCATACAATCATCCTCAGGTATAGAAATAGATATGTCTTTTTTACATCCAGGTAATAACAGGACAACGAAAGCTAAGATGTACTCCGAAATATGTTTTTTTGGAAATGTGTTATTATTAACTGTGAAAAGTTTTTGGGAGCGTGTGGTCGCAACGCTGAGGTTGAATTTTTTTAAAAATTTTGAATTGTGCATTTTTGTACTAATATAGTAATATGAGAATTCTTTTGTAGAGGTAGGTTTTTTCCAGTCAATAAGGCATGAACTAAATTGTCCAATAAATAGAGGAATGTCACTGTTATTATCGGAAAGTTGCACATCGGATCAGTTATTTTAATATCAAGTATGTGGTGCAATTCAATTTACATTACATGAATCATTCATACAAAAAGCACATAGTGATATAAATGGCAAGAATCACTCTCGCAAACAAGGACGATTGTATGAACAATCGAATGCTTGTAGTAAAAATAGACCTTATTCAACTGGAATTTATAAACAGGAATCATAACATTCATCAACGGGTTCGAGGTTAATGTATTTTATTAAAAATTGTTTGCGAGAGTGATTCTTGCCATTTATATCATTAACTTCACTTTCTGCTTTTTGTATGAATGATTCATGTAATATATATATATATATATATATATATATATATCAGAGATACAGTATTTCTCAATATAGACAGTGCAGACATAGGAATCAACACTGCATGCTGACTGTCTGTTTCATGCTTCATTGTAATCTTCCAACCAAGGCCTAATATGAGGGCTGATCAAAAAGTATAGGGAGTGGTACTATAGAAACAAAAGTACCAATTCTGCATTTTATCTCCTTCGAAATAGCCTCCTTCTGATGCCACACACTTTATCTGGAATTGTTTCCATTGATGAAAGCATTCTTGGAAATCCTTTTTGGTGATAGTGAGCAGATGCCCCATCAAATTCTCTTGGATTTCTTCAACATGTTGAAATCTTGTTCCTTGCAAGTAGGATTTGACTTTTAGAGAGAGGAAAAAAGTTTTGAAAAAGGGGTGAGATCTGGGGAATATGGTGGTTGTCACACCTGGGGAATGTTGTACTTGGCCAAAAACTACGGCACGGGACATGGTCACTGATTAAAACTCTGCGAGAAGACCACACCTTACACACATACTTTCCAAGCACGACTATAAACAATAGATATTAGTGAGAATGCTATAAGTTTGGGTGCTTGCAAGACAGAGTTCAAGTCCCAATACTTTTCGATCAGACCTCATACTCCAGTCTATATGTTTCACTGCTTTATCTCTGATAATGAGCATCCTTATGGCCATATCACATTAAAACACCAGTTTTTGTATGATCATCAAAGTTAAGAAATTTTGAGCCTGGTCATTACCTAGAAGGGAGACGGCTTGGGAATACCAGATGCTGTGAACTTGGATGTGTGGTTGTTGTAATGGATAATGGCTGGCAGTTAGAAATCAAAGAGCTTCCTTTCATGTTTGTTATATTCCCTTACACACAAATACCCTTGAAAAAGGTATGAATCCACATCTTCTCCTTACAGCTATGGGTTAAATAGTATAACTTCTATCAGTAAATCATAATTTTCTTCAAAAATTCTTGCAAACCAAAAATATTTTTTTTGAGGTTGACAAAACTATAAAAACAAATCTATCAATCAGTCTAATAATGATCATTCTTCGCTTTGCTCAACTGCACATAAACAATATGGAAAAATATGGGAATAAGTGCATAAAAAAGAAAAATCAAGAAATATAAGCAGTTAATTGTTGATATCCCCTGAAGAGTGGACAAACGGGTTCACCTATGAAACTCTGGAGTCAGGATGCTGACAGTAACATCATTCAGCTAAGTGACAAACCTTTTACTTATATATTTATATATATATATATATGTATATATATATATATATATATATATATATATATATATATATATTACATGAATCATTCATACAAAAAACAGATATTGAAGTTAATGATATAAATGCTGAGAATACATCTTCGCAAACAAATTTAATAAATGACATTAACCCTGAACATATAGTATGAATGATTCATGTAATATAAATTGAACTGCACCATATACTTGATATATATATATATATATATATATATATATATATATATATTAGAAAAAATGTGTGACAAAGTGGAAGAATTTTTGTATGATTTCATCAGACTAAATGAAGTCCTAAAGGACAAAATGCGTTGCACAAAAATTTTTGCCACTTTGTCATAAATTTTAGGCAAAAAATTCTTCTTGAAGAAAACGAAATTTCCAAGTGAAGACATATAAAAATATTTACTTTATCATTTAACCATTTATATCAATTTATGTAAAAAAACTAAATACAATTTTCCTAACTCAAGAAAAGACCCAAATGCTAAAAAGTTAAAAATGTCTAGAGAAAAAAAAAAACATAAGCAAAAAAGCAATAATTGAAAGAAAAGAGGAAAAGGAAAAGAAAAAGCTAAAGAGTCAATATAAAGTGGAAAAAAAAAATTGAAGAAAAGGGAAAATAATCACGACACCCAACATGTACATATACACACAACTGGACATAAAATATATATATATATATACATATATATATGAAAAAAATATTTTGATTTGCATTCTATTTTTTTGTCTTGGGTCCTACTTGAATTTTGCCAAAAAGAAAATAGTTTCCATGCCTGATGATGACTGGAGAACCTGTTGAAAGTACTTGTATATTTAAGGAAAACCTAATACAGTTTATAATTTTAAAAAACAAGGATCATAACATTCATCAAGTGGTTAGTTGGTTAATGCATTTTTAAAATTAAGGTAGTGAAGTGAATTTGCCATTTTATCTCATTAACTTTACTAATTTACTTTTTGTATGATTAATTGTAATATATATATATATATATATATATATATATATATATATATATATATATATACAGAGTGCAATGGATAAAGTGTATGTAAAAATTAAAATAACACTGACATCTCAATTTGACATATATATTTACCAAAATTACACAAACATATCCTGATTTACTAAAGAGAAAATTTATTTAATAAATTCAGCCTCTAGAAAACTTCAAAATCTCTTGCAACTCTTCTGGATGTTTTCCTTGTTTAAGCTGGTGAATGCTGCCATAATCCTTGTTCTCCGTTCATCTTTGATGTTACAAGGAGTTTTGATGGTCTCACGTTCAACTGCATCCCACACATAATGATCAAGGGGGTTGCAGTCTGGGGAGTAAGGTGGCCAGATCTAAGGGGGTGATGTCACAGAAATTGTCTGATAGCCATGACTGGGTTCTCCTGCTAGTGTCGCATGGTACAGAATCCTGTTGCCAGAAAGGGTCTTCCAGCAGCCACCCTCTTGAGCCAGAGCAGCACTATCTCCTCAAGGCACTTCATGTAGGCCTCAGTGTTGAGTCTGAGGCCTTGTGGGAAGATGAATGGAGGTATACCATCGCCATCATTAATAATCATTCCAAACACCATGATGTTGACTGAATATGCCATCCACCTCTTTCCGAATACCCTGCACTGTCCTCAGATTGTCACCCAAACACTGAAATGTTCATTTTGGAGATTCCGGTGTGAATGGCAAGCAGTACAGCATACCGTTTCCAAATTTCTGGTGGAATGAATTGCGTCATCGTGCACTCCTTTTTCTCAGAGATGTTGACCTGCTGAAACCTACTTTTCTGTGCAGTCAACAAAATCCAAAAGAAGTGACACACATGTGAGAAATTAAAATCTAAAATGGCGACAATTTACCCATCGCACCCTGTATATATATGTATATCTATCTATCTATCTATCTATATATATATATATATTTATATATATATATATATATATATATATATGTAAGCAAATATGTGGATGTAGATCCGACGGTATGATGAAAATGTGGAAAAGACAAAGCAAAATCCGAATATGTGAGTTTATTGTTTTTTTATTTTGTTTTTTGTTTTGCTGTCAACATCGGACGTTTCGGTCTAATAGACCATCTTCAGGACATGGTGATTGGAGACATATTTATATTAAATTTAAGTTGAAATGAAGCGACGATAGATACAGGACTAGTCAGAAACAGAAAAACTGAAATTCTAAAGTCTGTGTTCTCTTTCTTGGGTTCGGTTACGCTGGCTTCATTTTAACTTAAATTTAATATAAATATGTCTCCAATAACCATGTCCTGAAGATGGTCTATTAGACCGAAACGTCTGACGTTGACAGCAAAACAAAAAAACAAAATAAAAAAACAGTAAACTCACATATTCGGATTTTGCTTTGTCTTTTCCACATTTTCATCATATATATATATATATATATATATATATATATATATATGGCATACTGTCCATTGGTTGCACCAATGGTTTTAGTTTTTCTCATATATATATATATATATATATATATATATATATATATATATATATATAGAATAACTGAGTACACTATGAACAAACTTCTCAGATTTCTCTAACATTATACAAAACATGATGCCATGAATATTTGAGTCAACCTGGTGCATGAGGCTTCCTGTGTACTCTGAAATTTAGTTGCATTTCCCATAAAACTTTCACAGATTCATAAATATTGTACTCTTTTATTGTGGATGTGAAAGATTACGCATTTAGACAACATTCTGATGAGAGAACCAAATACCAAACGCCATGTTTTTCAATCAGTGTTCATGTTCAAGAAGAAAAAACAAGAAAATAAGATTTTATTGAAACTTGACAATAAAGATAATAATAATAATGGGAGATGTTTTAGTTAGGTGATACAATGGAATGAAAGAAAAATAAATGGAAAGAAAGAAAGAAAGAAAGAAAGAACATAAAAATGATAAGGAAACTAAAAAGAGAAAGAAAAATAGAAAATAGGGATATATTGAAACAGACAGAGAAGAAAAAAGGAAAAAGAAAGAAAATGGGAAAAGGAAAAAAGAAAACAGAAAGAAAAAAAAGAAAAAATGGAAAGAGAAAAAAAGAAAGAAAATGGAAAGAGGTAAAAGAAATGAAATAGAAAGAGAAAAAAGAAAAATGGAAAGAGGCAAAAGAAAGAGAATGGAAAGAGGCAAAAGAAAGAGAATGGAAAGAGGAAAAAGAAAGAGAATGGAAAGAGGCAAAAGAAAGAGAATGGAAAGATGAAAAAGAAAGAAAATGGAAAGTTCAAAAAGAAAGAAAATGGAAAGAGGAAAAAGAAAAAATGGAAAGATGAAAAAGAAAGAGAATGGAAAGATGAAAAAGAAAGAAAATGGAAAGAGGAAAAAGAAAAAATGGAAAGATGAAAAAGAAAGAGAATGGAAAGATGAAAAAGAAAGAAAATGGAAAAAGAATAAAATAAAGAAAATAGAAAATGAAAAAATAAAGAAGATGGAAAGATCAAAAAGAAAAAAATGGAAAGAGGAAAAAGAAAGTAAATGGAAAGAGGAAAACGAAAAAATAGAAAGAGGAAATAAAGAGAATGGAAAGAGGAAAAAGAAAAGAAAATGGAAAGAGGAAAAAGAAAAAATGTAAAGACGAAAAATAAAGAAAATGGAAAGTTCAAAAAGAAAGAAAGTGGAAAGTTTACAAAGAAAGAAAATGGAAAGAGGAAAATGAAAAAATGAAAAGATGAAAAAGAAATCAAATGGAAAGAGGAAAGAGAAAGAAATGCTAATAGAAAATAAGATGATGCCTAAACAAAAAGAATAAAGAGAATAAAAAATACAAACAGGAAAAGGAATAATGAATGAATGAAAAATAAGGAATAAATATACAAGAAAGAAATAATGAAATACAAATAGAAAATAGGTGGATACATGAACAGAAAGAAAGAAAGAAAGAAAGAAAGGAATAATGGAAAAAGTTAATGTGTAAAAGAAACAAATTAATGAGAATGAAGGAATAGAGTTAAAAATCAAATGGCAATGAATAAAAATTAAAAAAAAGAAAAAGACTGAAATAAAAAAAGGAGTCAAAATTGAAAAGAAAAGAAAAGGAAAAGAAGAGGCTTGTAAGAAAAAAAAATATAATAAAAGTATGAGATTCAAAAACTACAAGTATTGTTCAACTTGATTAGAAACCTATTACAGGTAAGTTGGAGAGGTTTTAACAAATTTCACAAAGGTAGATCACTAAGTAACCTTACATGTTGTAGAACTCTTTCAAGGAACAAGAGGCAAAATCAAATTTATTTACAAGTGTCGGTACAAGTAAATTTTCTTTCCAATGTAATGACTTTGAAATTATTAGCTTCACATTTGTTCATTTTATCAATTATTTCAAGTCAATTTTACTTCTTTAATGTGCAACCAAGTTCGGCTGTTAAGCCATCAGAAATGGAACAGATCCACTTATGGTCCATGGGGAGATGAAATTCATACCTAGTAATACAGCATTGCTTACTCCTGAGAATTCACAAGGGAAAACACAATGGCACCATCTCTGCAATAATAATAGATCTTTTTCGTTTAGGGAAAATTGTAGACTTTATAATCTCCTTGAAAAGTGAGTAAATGGTAAATACAGTTTTTGAGGAAGTGAAAGAAAATTGGAAATTTTCTCTATTTTTTTAAGTTAAAAATAAAACTGAAATATTTTCGAAATGATGCAAACCAGAAAAGAATAGATTAAAAAGAGAAAAAGACATAAATTAGTTTTTAGGGGAACAGATTTGAAATGCTAACAGTAATGGACATTCTCCTCACAGATAAAGAAGAGACTTGAAGCAGCAGAAATATGGTCTACAGAAGGATACTGAGAGCCCATGCAAGTGGACATGGACCAAGTCCAAAAATTGCCTAGTCTCCACAACCAATGCTGCAGGGGCGTCAATATTATACGAACCCTCCCTTTTCGATGCTATGAGGGAGGTGCTGACACACGGCTGGAATCCCCAGGACCAAGCATCCCTCATTTATTTGTTGTATTCTGTCCAAAGACAGAAACACATCTGGTAGATAAAATGTAGTCTGCCCAAAGGCAGATACTACACTTTGATCCCAGTCTAAGAGTCAGGCAGTAAAGTAAAAGAATAACTCGAGTAGCACTGCCTATTTGGTCCAATGAATGGCAAATATTTCCTTATAAGGAAATGGTTAGTATTACCATTAGTAATATATGTCTACCCCCATATACATGTAAACACACATATACACATGCACTAACATAATTCAAGTACTCACAAATATATATATAGATATATACACATAAATACATATATATGATAGACACACACAGGCATGTATAGGTATATACCAAGCTGCGCATGTCGCAAGCGGAAGTGACACAAGGTTGAGGTTTAAAGTCAGTTTAATGCTCATACTACGCAAAAATTGCCCAAGCCTACTCAGTACTTCCCATTTTGGGGACACTTCAGGCACTGGGGCAATAAACCCATCCCTCTGCTGAAGTGAAGGTACTGTCTGGGGGGAAGGCCTATTCAGACTTGGGCTTAAAACATGAACATGAACAGCATATATATACAAATATGACCACAAATGTGTGCATACCATTTTGCATAAATATAAATAAATATTCTCAAGTGCACAGATGAAAGACCTTATACATATGTAAAGTATTTACACTATTTACATTGTTCGGACTGTTGTCCTCATCTTCGTTGCCATATTCACAACGTTTCAGCCATTGCATGCTCCAGCCTTCTTCAGGTGACTGGAATTTCAAACAGAACCCTTCATTTCATCTATCAGGGTAGATTGTTCTAGTTCCACATGCCATGCCTCTTCCAGATGTCTTTGTATTAGTTATCTTCTTTAACTAGAATCATCTACCCCAGTGGATGAAATAAAAGGTTCTGTTTGAAATTCCAAACACCTGAAGAAGGCCAGAGCCTTCAATGGCTGAAACGTCATGAATATGGCAATAAAAGTGAGGACAACATTCCGAACAATGTAAATAGTGTAGATACGTAAAGTAGTGTATGCATCACATCATGTATGTGTAAATGTTGCAGTTAAATCAAATGACATGTAGCATGTGTATGTGTATGTCTGTGTCGGAGTGTCTGTGTCAGGTATATATATATGAATGATTGGTCCACATTTAACAATGACAGCCAGTATTGGAGAACTGATAAAGATAATCTAATTGACTCTAGCTGAATTCAGATATATGAATATCTCTTTATACAGGTATTTTACAAAACAAAAAAAAAGATTAATTTAAAAATTGCTGCTTGCCTTCTGATTGGTTTGAAAGGTTGTGACATCATATCCTTATTAGAAACAGAACTTGTTTCTTATTGGTTCATAGAAATATGGCTTCATGGCCTAGCGATTCTGAATTTTTGTCTATTTTAGCAATGATGAAACTTGTTTGATTTTTCTGGTTTTAGTCAACACTACAATTTTAGAAGCATAATATTTACACTTAAAATTAAATCCGTCAAATTTAGTATGGATGTGCAAGAGTTGAAATCAGGAAGTTGAATTTGAATTACATTCGAGTGCAATGCATTCACTTTCACACAAATAGCCTTGGAAAATGTATGAACCTATCTCTTCTTCCCCTAGCGATGAGTTACATCATAGGACGGAATTTGATCTTCAGCCTTGAGTGGCAACTGGTCTAGGAGAATGGCAACTTTGAATTAAAAATTGGTTGGGCATGGGACCGTCAACTCTGTCTTGTAAAAACCTAATGTAATGGAAACCACAGAAGCAATACATAATATCATGAGGGTGTGTCCCTATACCCCACAAGGCATGAGTGAGTAAATATGCTCCTTTGACTGCTACAATCTTAACCTCTTCAAGTCTAAGGTTAACAATTATCTATCCTACCTATCCTCATAATCTACAATTCTTACATTCATACAACACCATTCAGTAACCATTTACAGCTGGGTTTTGCATTTGATGAAGAATAGCATAGAAAAATGTTCCATTTTGTTATGAAAATCAAAATTCTATTGTATTTTACATATATAATGTAGACAAGAACGGAAAATAAGCGAGATATCAGATTGTTTATTCAAGGCTCCAAAACTGAGATCTTCCATCTTTTGTTGGAATTCACCAAACACTAGATCTAAAGGAATTAAAAAGAAAAAAAATGCCAGGTTTAAAATCTTCATAAAATGTATAAAATCTATGATTGATGCCAGTGTTGCAGTTAGCGATGCCTGTCATCATCAAGCGTGTCTCTTCAAAGAATTAATAATGGAGGAGATGAATTTTATTGCGGACTAAAGCTGTCAGATTTGGCATCATAAAACAATACCAGAAATTCTCAGAGTATCAATTTCTTCAACAGTACTAAACAAAAACATAAAATTAAATTAAGAAAAAGAAAAGAAGAAAAAAGAAAAGTAAATAAAAAATAGGGTTAAAAATCTTTCTCCTTAACTTTATTAGCTACTGGAGCGTCAGTCTTAAACCAGTGTAATACATTCTAAAGTGAATACAAGCATTTATTTTTCATAACCTGTATATATTAACTAGTATATATATATATATATATATATATATATATATATATATATATATATATGTGTGTGTGTGTGTGTGTGTAAATTGTGGAAAAACCTTGGATAGCTCAACTTGCAGTAGAACAAATCGGTACCTGAGGAAAAATGGGGAATAAAAAAAAGAAAGAACCAAGAACATTAAAAGAAGGCGAAAACAATCGTCCAGTGTTTAAACTCCAAGTCTAAAGAAAAACCAAAACCAAAACAAGTAAAAAGACAACTACATAAAGTGCTCAATACACTAAGTAGAGCAAAACCTAAGATAATCCTAAGGAGTCAGTCAAACCTACCTAGGTTTCACCTAAACGGATCTATATATATATATATATATATATATATATATATATAATGTTGTAACCATACTGAATAGTATCCTGAGTATGATGATAAACTACATCCGCGTCCTGGGTAAGATGATAAACTACGTCCAACAGGAAGGCCTCAGATCAGGAGGTTTTGAGCGTGGAACCACCTCTTAATTGCTGATGTTTCCAGGTTCACCCTGACCCAGGGTGGTAGCACCTGTTAGGGTCCCAGCTATGGGCAAATAGTTGACACCCAAACTTATGTAAAAATAGGTTTTAATACCAGAAATACTTTGTAATAAAAAAATATATTACCAACAATAATTTTTGAAGGTCAAATTATCAGCAATACTTAAAAAAAAAGTACCAGCAATACAAACAGTTATAGATTTTTTGAAAAAAAAATATGACCAGCTATAGATTTCTTCAAGGAAAAATATTCCCAGAAATAGATCTTTGAAGAAAAACATATTACCAGCAATAAAAATTTTGTCGGCATTAAATAACCCATTGAGGTTGATATGCCGTAAAACAAACCAAACCAAACCTTACTGAATAGAATAATCAAATGAAGGTTGGTAATGAATGATAAAACTTAGCACAAGAACAACACATATAAGATTCAACAGCAGCATGTAGAAGTAGTCAACTGCTAGAAGTGAGTCAAGTGAATTCCACAATGAATCTCCAACTGCAGACCAACATACAGTATTCCTGTGAAAGCATAATTGTCCATCCTACAAAATGTTTAATAGCTAAAGCAACACTAAACTAATTCTGTTTTCTTTTTCCAGGTTTGCATATCAGACATTTAGCCATCTTGGAACCTTTTTTGCCATAAGAATCACTGAAGAATTCAGAATCACATCTGAATTCAGTTTGTAAGGAAACAGGTTAAAATCATTTTGTTTCGGCCCCACTGTCTTCTCAATTGGGAGAGGAAGAAAATAATTCCAGCTTTCAGTAATGGTGCCAACATTCAGATACTGGCTTCCATCTTCAAAGTTCATTCAAGAACCATCAAGAGAACAGTGAATAAGTTTAAAAAAGAGGGAACAGTAGAGAGGAAAACTGGATCAGGTAGTCACAACAGGAATGGGGATCATCATTTCAATGTAGAGCTAAAGAAAAAATCCAATTCAATCCATAAGATGTTTGGCACGTGAGAGAGGAGTTTCAGCTATAACAGTCTAAATAACAGTGAAAAAGACTTCAAAATGAAATCGTACATGAAATGTGTGAGTCACCTCATTATTTGTGGACAGAAAGTGAGAAAGTTTAGAAGATTAGAGAGGGCGAAGATCATCTTGAATAAGTTTGAAAATGATCCTGAAATCATATATACATACATACATATATATATATATATATATATATATATATATATATATATATATTGAACTCTATTTCAATCCTTCATGAGCTTCTGATCCCTAGCTATGATTAGTTAATGATGAACCTGTCATTTTCACTTATGACCAATTTCATTACAATTCTTCTGTCAAGCTTGGAGAGTAATTATACATTGCTTTTTAATCATTTTTAAGATACAATGGTTGAAAGCCTTATCTAACAATTGTTACAAAATTTGAAAAATTTTGCTGTTACACCCAGTATATCAATATGTATTTTACACCATTGTTTCTCAATCTGTTTTACTTCAGGTCACACTTGTAGAATGACTAAAACTCTGGGATGCACTTTAAAGTTTAATAAGGCAGAATAAGTCATGAAACTTGAAAATGCAAAATTTTTATTTAGAATTCCCAAAGAAGATTAGACATACAGTTTTCATATCATGGGATTTATGAAGAATCTGCTATTTTTTTTAGAGAGGCTGATAATGACTGTTTTAAATTCCTTGAGGAAGGCAAAAGGAAAAGATTATCCACCCTTTCTTTAAGATTAAGGATTTTAGTATCCATTTTAAAATATCAAATGACAAAGACTTGACTTGGACATAGAAGCCACTTTTTTAACGATAATTCTTTTTTAAAATATGAAAATAATTTATAAATAAATCTTCTGTTAACTTGGGGCACATCTGGCTATATTTCAGGGTGCATTAGTGAGCCTGGGAACACCTGACTACCTTTCAGGTGGCATTAGTGTGTCTGGGAACACCTGGCTACCTTTCAGGTGGCATTAGTGTGTCTGGGAACACCTGGCTACCTTTCAGGTGGCATTAGTGTGTCTGGGCACACCTGACTACCTTTCAGAGTGCATTAGTGAGCCTGGGCACACCTGACTACCTTTCAGAGTGAATTTGTGATCCTAGGCACACCTGGCTACTTTTCAGGGTGCATTAGTGAGCCTGGGCACACCTGACTACCTTTCAGGTGGCATTAGTGTGTCTGGGAACACCTGGATACCTTTCAGGTGGCATTAGTGTGTCTGGGGCACACCTGGCTACCTTTCAGGGTTCATTAGTTAGCCTGGGCACACCTGACTACCTTTCAGGTGGCATTAGTGTGTCTGGGCACACCTGGCTACCTTTCAGGGTGCATTAGTGAGCCTGGGCACACCTGACTACCTTTCAGGTGGCATTAGTGTGTCTGGGAACACCTGGCTACCTTTCAGGGTGCATTAGTGAGCCTGGGCACACCTAATTACCTTTCAGAGTGCATTAGTGAGCCTGGGGACACCTGTCTACTTTTCAGTGTGCATTAGTCAACCTGGGCACACCTCACTACCTTTCCGAGTGAATTAGTGATCCTGGGCACACCTGGCTACTTTTCAGGGTGCATTAGTGATCCTGGGCACACCTGGTTACTTTTCAGGGTGCATTAGTGAGCTGGGCACACCTGGCTACCTTTCAGGGTGCATTAGTTTGCCTGGTCACACCTGGCTACATTTCAAGGTGCATTAGTCTGCTTAGGCATACCAATTGAGAAAACATGATTTAGACTCTCAAATGTGGTTGAATAAGGAACAAACATGAAGCAATTATAAATTTAACATGATTTGTTTTATTTAACCGACATCAAAAAATGAAATATGGAAGAGAAAATAAAAATTCTGGCATTTTTTAATGTTGTTTAATGTAAGTTTTTATTTTTCATGATTTCGTATCAAAACTTTGAAATTATCCCATTTATATTTCAGTAAAATTTTAACTTTCAAAATTATAGTTTATACTGATTGTCTTTTTTTATGGTTTATCAAACTTTTTAAGATTATTTAAAACTGAAACATAATTTTAGAGAGCTTGAATCTTTTTGAGACCATAATGATTTTCTGGTACAAGTCCTACTATTTAACACATAGCTGGGAGGAGAAAAGATAGATTGATATCTTTTCCAAGATAAATGAATATAACAATCCTGATTGGATTTCGAACTCAGCTCTTCAATTTCAAATTCTGACCCATTATCTATGACGTATGCATATCCAAGCTTACAGTATGTGGTATTCTCCAGTTGTCACCCATCTAGGTATGAACCAAACTCAACATTTGAATATGATATGGCTGTAAGCTGTATAAGTTATAATTATAGCTTAGATATATAAAATAAAAGAGTGAGTCAGTTAAAACTGATGCTAGGAGTATATGCAGATAAATAAAGGCCTTAAAAACTGAAGTTAGTTTTTTTTTTTTAAATTTTGGTAATCAAATAATTTGGATCCCTCACATTTTTTTTTCTCACTCCACAACTGAAAATTTGGAAATTACTTCACTTTTAGTTGCAGAAAAGAAAAATAAAGCAATTCAAAAACTGATAAATAAATAAAACTTATTTCATTACTTACCAAAACCGCACATTTTCTTCTTTTTTTGCTGTTAAAGGGGAACATACTTTTTCTTGACGAATGGAACTTACTTTTTAAAACTTAACTATGGGTTCAATGTTTAATGATATTTAGTTGTTTAACCAATTTGCTTCTGGTGATTTGCCATGGAATTTTCCAGTTTTCAACTTAAAACATACACTCCCAAACAGAAACCTCATTGGTATACATTTCTGTATAAACTCCATAAACACCCTTTTAGCACTTGTTTGGATTCTAACTCTTAATAAGAGAAGTAGTAACAATATGTATATGTTTTACTCTGTTTCAGTTATACACGTTGTTCAAACTTTCACACATTTCTTGCATGTGGTGTTGTTCCTGATGACGGTAGTCTTTGAGTATAGAATCCAGAGGTTGGCAGTGAATATTTCGAAGACAGTAGGAAAGCGTAGTTCAGGTTAGCAGTGGATATCTCGTTTCAGTAGCAGAGCGTAGTTCTTTCTTCTGTTCTGGTCATCTTTGGTTCTGACAGGTTCGCATTGGACATTCGGAGAGAGTAACCAAAATGGCCGCCTTTATACAAGACGGATTGAATATTTCACGTCTCCTGATTGGTTAACCTTTGTTGGGTCGAACTATTAGGTTGGTGCAAAAATAATGTCGTTTTTTGACGTTCAACTTCATGTGAGAAAACGACATTATTTTTGCACCAACCTAATATAAAGTGAGTCCAGTCATTTGGCTTTGCTCACTAGTACATAAATACATTCTTTCATTATTAGAATTTTAATGTATTTTATGATCATCAAATTTTTGTGCGGTATTATGGTGTATGGAGGATTGAATGACGACGGACGAGTTCTTGTGGTGAATGCGTCAATTGTAAGGTATGAATGTGTCGCAAATCTGATTAGCTAGGTATCGGATAGTAAGTTATGACCAGCCTCTACCCCTCCCCTTCATCAGCCACGTGCCACAATTTGTACATTTTTGTATAAATAAGTCTCCTAGTACATAAATACACAAAAATTGTAACATGTGGAATTCTCGTCCATCTTCTTGCTTCCCACTCAAAATTGATCTTCAAAAATTTAAATACAGTGTCAATCATTATCTTCTACCTTCTTAATTCTTTCCTCTATGGTACCTAGATTCTATTTAATTTAAGGGAATTTAAGTGCAGTACTAGATTTTATAGTTAACAGCTAGATGAAACCATAAGTTCTATGCTAACAGTTTCTTCTATCACACTTCTTGCTTGTGGAACTTCACGTCCATCTTCTTTCTTCCCACTCAACATTGATCTTAAAAAGTTTAAATACAGTGTCAATCATTATCTTCTGTCTTCTTAATTCTTCTTTTTTTATTGTCCTCACTTCTCGATAACATTTTTTCTTATAATCTCTAATACTTAGTAACCCCTTGCATCTTAGTGGCTTTATTGTTTTTTTTTTAAGCGTATCACCCCAAGCAAGGCTGGTGGCCACTATCATCCATGGGGTTACAGAAGGGTTGGAGGAAGAGCAGATAGGAGTGGTAAAGGAGAGGATGTGGAGAAAGAGAAGGACGGAGGGTCGATCAAGGCAAGGGGGTTACAGAAGATTTAGAGCGAGAGCAGATAGGAATGAAAGATGTCAGGAAGTGGAGAAGGGAAGTGGATAGATCAAGGCAACTGGAGATGATGATTGACACTACACTTAAGCCGTTGGAGATTGTATTTGTCAGGGAAAAATTAATAGGGAAGGGAGCTCCATAGGCGAGATGTGCGAGACATGAAGCTATTGAAGTAGAAGAGACGTCTACATCTAACGGTGAAGGGGTGGGAACAGGTGCCAGCCTCGTAGGACGTTTAAATTCATGAGGCCTAGGGACAAGCAAAAGCAACTCCTCAGAGCAATTACCGTGAAAGTACTTGTAGAAAAGGCAGAGCGATGCAATATTGCGTCTGTGAGAGAGCGACTGCAGACGAGATGACAGATCAGGGCCAATCACATTGCATATCCGTCTCTGGATCTTATCAAGAACTCTGAGGCAACCAGCAGGGGACCCAGACCATAAATGGCAGCAATACTCCATGCAAGGGCGAATGGTAGATTTATAGACTTGGAGGATCGATTCCAGGGAGAAGAATTTCCTGGCTCGGCACAGGGAACCAACTTTTCTTGCGGTGGATGATGCAACTGACTCGATGTATTTGTTCCATCTCAGATCAGCGGACAGCATGAGACCGGTGCTTGGATTGATATTATTTAGAAAAAAAAAGACAAGATATATACCTTTTTCTTCTTTTAAACGTCATGTTCCTTTAGGACATGTGCGATGATAGTTCTCCACAACTTCCTATCCTTTGTACCTCTTAGCAACGTCTTTTTGCCATCCTCCCACTCCATGTTCAGCCATTCATTCATACAAGCTTGTCAGGTACATGATTTATTACTTCCTCAGTTCATTTTACCTTTTTTTTAATCATTTCACCCCAAACAAGATGATAATGCCACTAAGATGCAAGGAGCTACTAGGAGTGAGATAGAATGAAAAAGAGGAAATGGAAACCCAAAGGATAAACTTCAAAACAGAAAACAAGAGATAAACTTCTAATCCTGTTGAAGAGACCAGGGAGAAATGTGAGCTGGATGATTTTGATATATCTTGTGAGTGTCAAATTCTCTAAGTCCTCTTTCCTCTTATATGTCCAAGAAATGTTATTTGTCTTTTTCTGATTCTGAGTATTTATTGTTTTGTTTACATTTTCCTTAAAATTTCTTTGTTGCTTTGTGTTGCGTCCATGGTATTCACTGAAATTAAGCAGAATTAAGCCTATGGGGGACCAGTTGCGGACACTGGGTACTCTAAATAAACTTCTACAATACAAAATATTTCAGCCTTAAATAATCCACAAATAGTTGATAAGCTAAATAAAACAAATCAGTCCATCAATGGTATGCATGGTATCCCCATCATCGTTGTGTAGGAAATTGATATTATATCCATAGTTCAGCACGATTGAAATGAATAAGTGAAGATTTTAACCAATGTCAAGTATCTGACACTAGATTAGATTCTGAATTTTAAAAGCTACTTTTCAAGAAAGAGTGGTTTTCTCTACTATTAAGCCTGAGTAATCTTTCTCCAATAATCATGAGGCCTTATGATGCTATACTAAACTAAGGATGAATAAATATCCGTGATTAAAATATTTTCAGATATTATTTGTTTCCAAGTATTTAATTCCTGTACTATTCGCTTCCTTTTTCAATTCCTGCATGTATTTCTTTGGTAAATAGCACAAATTGCATCAAACAAGTTACACCTGATCACTGGAACAACTCTCTGTTTGATTTGTCAAGACTTTTGCGTTTGTTGCTTGTCCTCTATGTCTCTACATTGTTCAGGTTCTGTGATGAACATGTGTCATGCAGATGCAAAAGAAGATGCAAAAAGGCCCTGGATCATGTGCAGACATGTTTATCAACACCAGTTCCATTTGTTGCTTTTTCCCATTAGCAGTAGAACACCTTGGCATGTTTAGAATAAAGGTCTCTCTGCAACTGGTCAAGATCCGGATCTTTGTAAGATGCTTTATGCCAATACAAGCAATGGGAAAGCTAGCAGTCATCAGATGGCAAGACACAATATCTGGTAAAGTTGGTCGCATGGGCATTTTGTTCCTAAAGTTGCTGTGGTTTCTGAGGCAGCATTATTTTTGCTACTTCATGTCTCTTTCCCCTCTCTGCCTATTACTCCTGTAGTTACTGGAAGAGTGATCAGTTTGGGGTTTTCCCCAACCACAACACACTCTTGCCATAGATTATAACATGTTCAAAAGAATTTTGAGCAGTCAAAATAGTTAGACACCATGGTGGATGATTTACACTATTTACATTATTCTGACTATTGTCCTCACCTTTGTCGCCATATTTATTACAACGTTTCGGCCGTTGTACACTCTGGCCTTCTTCAGGTGGTTGGAATGTCAAACTGAACCCTTTATTTTGCTCACTGGGGTAGACTGTTCTAGTTCTACATGCCACATTTAATGGATGTCAGTAGTCAGTTATCTCCTGTTAATTCCCCTCTCCAAGTTCTCCACTGCCTTAACTGGGTATTGAACTCACAATCTTTGAGTCCTGTCACTGGACTTTTGCAAGTTATTTAAAACCAGAAAATATTTTTAGATTGAAAGAATATTGTTTTTTTGGCAATAATAATGGTTTATTGATAGAAGTCTTACTAATTAACCCATAGCTGGGAGGTGAAGAGGCGGGTTCATGCTTTTCCCAAGGGTATTTATGTGTAAGTGAATATAATGAACCCAATGGGAATTGGATCTCAGTTCTCCAATTAACAATTCCAACTCATTACACTACCTGCACTTCCAAACTTACAGCATCTGGTATTCCCAAGTGGTCACCCATCTAAGTACAGACCAGGCTCAACATTGCTTAACTTTAGTGATCATTTGGGAACCAATGTTTCAATGTGATGTAGCCTGTCATTTTTTCTTTTCCTTCTATTTCCTCCTTGCTATGTGTCATTTAACGTTATCTCTTTACTTTTCATCTCTGTGAAAAAATAGAAGAAAAAGAAAGTTTTATAATTATTAAATTTCAGTTCTTCCATATCTGTCTATATTTCTGAGATGAGATATTGTAACTATTTACACAAAAATCTCCTAAGATGGCCAAGTATATTGAATACAATATGAAACTAGTAAAACAGATTGCTTGAGAAAAACAATAACAACAACATATTGTAATATGAGATCTGGTAAAAAAAACGTTTACTGAGATATTCGGTTTATAAATCCTAAAATTTTACACACAATGACACATGGCTGAATGGATAGAAGTCTTGGTTGAAATAATCCAATGACTTGACCCAAAGAGTTATGAATTCAATAACTAGCCAGAGCAGAGGTAAATAAAAAAAAACTTGAAGAGCTGCTAAAGGGAGATAACTGAAACTGAGATACGACATGAAGTAGAACAATCTACCCAAAATAAAGTGCTCAGTTTGGTAATTCCAATGTATATTGTCTGAAGAAGGCTGGAGCATCCAATGGCCAAAACATCATGAATATGACAATAAAGATGAGGACAATAGTGTATTCAGTTGTTCCTTTTTGTACTCTGTTTCTTCAGCTTCGTAATCAGAGATAAGATTTCATGTTTCGTAGAAATATCAACTCAGACATATCTCCCAAAACAGAAAAAAGTAAGTAAAAAAAAGGTGTAAGGTTTTAATGCTGGCCAAATATTTTCAGATGAAAATGATCAGTAACCCTAACAGTAGTAGTAGATATAATAGGCTTAAGTTATTCTAATTTCCTTTCTTATCATCATTTTGTCTTATTTACTAATTCAAACATGATGTCTCTCTTTTAACATGACCTATTCTAATGAGTTGATTGTTTGAGTTAAATTTTGTGTGCATTGGGGGTTGTTATAGTAAACATTGACACAATTTCTGTTGACCAAAATTGGAGATTTAGGGTGTTGGTTTTACTAAATAAATGTGGGCAAAGTTATATATCTATCCAAACATTTATAACCAAAAATATAGAGATATCTAGAGGGAAATTGGAAGAATATGAATCGAGGTTTTATTTTATAGAAAGAGGGCATGGTAAGAATGTGCACAAGTGTGTTACATGCTTCTGACCCTAAAAGGAAAAGCTAATGGATGCTATAAAAACCTGTCTTTACTAACAAGTCCAGTAAATCATTTTACAAGAGGTAGTCTTTTTTCCATTTGTCAGGACAGAATCATCTTTTCAGTGTTTAACCTAAATGTATGGAGTATTGCTGCCATATATGGTCTGGAGCCCCTTCTGTTTGCCTCAGGGTTCTTGATAAGATCCAGAAACGGGTATGCAACGTAATTGGCCCTGATCTGTCATCTCGTCTGCAGTTGCTCTCTCACAGACATGCCGTTGCCTCGCTCTGTCTTTTTTACAAATACTTTTACGGTAATTGCTCCGATGAGCTGCTTTTACTGGTTCCCAGGCTTCATGAATTCAAGCATCCTACGAGACTGGCATCCCGCTCCCACCCTTTCACTGATAAAACTGTTAAATGTAGATGTCTCTTCTACTCTAATAGCTTCATGTCTTGCACCTCTCGCCTGTGGAACTCCCTTCCTTATTCCTGTTTCCCTGACAACTATAATCTCCAACTATTCAAATGTAACATCAATCGACATCTCCAGTTGTCTTGATCTATCCAATATCCTTCTCCACATCATTCCTCTAACACTCCTATCTGCTCTCACTCCAAATCTTCTGTAACCCCTTGCGTGTAAGCCTTGCTTGGGGTGAAAAGCTTATAAAAAAATTTTTTTTTAAATGTATCTTTTATACAGAGAACTCTTCAGTGAAGCTATGCTATTGAATGTCATTAAGGGTCACATGACCATTCAATTGCAAGGGATACTAATTATTTGAAGAGGAAGGAAGGTTAATCAAACAGGGAAATGAATATTTTATTCTATACATTGCTTCTTTATGTTGACAATGAATATCTACAGTGATTCTTTCAGCTTATTTTAAGGATTTTTTTTTACCTTCCATTAATTTCTGACAAAAAGCTTACATGAGTGAAGTTTGGCTTTAGCCATTGATGAACTTACTTTTGATATTCAAAATCCTATTTTCTTTCCAAAAGGAATTTAAAAATAAGTTTCTTTTATCTTTGTTAATTATATTCTAAAAGAAATTAAAATTTTCTTTCATTTAAAAAGGTTTTTATTCTATCATCAGTATTTCCAAAACAACTAATTTTTTAAAATAATCTAATGCATTAAAAATATATTTTAACAAAGTCATGTGTTAGCGGGTAAGATACCTTATTAACATATCTCTGGTTATGTTGAGTTCAACTATCCATTCAGATGTTAATAAGAGTCATTAAATGACTTTAGGCAATGCAAGATACATACATACATATATATATATATATATATATATATATATATATATGCATGCTTGTGTGTGTATGTGCATGTGAGTATATATATATATATATATATATATATATATATATATATATATATATATGTATATATATGCACGACTCTTCGACAGAATTGAGTCACTCTCAGTCACTGTGTGTTTATCCGAATCTAAAAATAAACACGCTAAAATTCACCTTCATCCCGTACCGTATGCTGATGGCTTAGTGGGAGAAGTTCGGACTGATGCAAATTCAGTTGGGTTTCGATCCTAGCTAGAGGCAACCGGACGTCTAGCCACACTGATGAGCTGTGAAACAGCGAAACAGTCTGTCTGTGGATGACAAATATATATATATATATATTTCATTAAAAATGACTGACAAGGTGCTTTTATTTAGTTTTTTATATAATTTCTCGTGTGATCTAATAATGTTGACAACACTAATATAATAGCATCATCCACATTCAAAAAAAGGCTAAAAATAATGGAAGCCTTATTAATAAAAACAAACAAACCAACACTTAATAATATTAACTTTGAACATGGACATAATATCTTGACCGTGTTTTGAAACAAAAAAATGTAACATTTTATAAAACATACATATAACAAACTATTTCTAATTCTAACAGTTGAAATATAATCCTTGAAAATGGCTAAATGTATAGCCAAAAGAGCTCGGATAAAAAGAACATTCGGACAGTTTTTATATAATTTATCATCCGAAAAGAAACATTATTAGATCGCATGAGAAATTATATAAAAAACTAAATAAAAGCACCTTGTCAGTCGTTTTTAATGAAATGTGCATGAAAGAAGGATTGCTGCCTAAATACACAAATATATATATATATATATATATATATATATATATATATATATATATATATATATATATATATATATGCATGCTTGTGTGTGTATGTGCATGTGAGTATATATATATATATATATATATACAGAGAGAGAGAGAGAGAGAGAGAGAAAGAAAATGTATGAGAAAGTAAAAATGTTTTCTTGTGACACATTCTATCCTTTAGGACTACATTGGAGTAAATTAGTTATGTTGGTACAACTACACATGTACACGAATCGGGGATACTGGGAATGTTCAATTTAAATTGGTTGAATTGTTTCCTCCTTTGATCAGAGTAGCATTTTTTATGTCAAAATTGTGGTCAGTCTCATTACTGTGGGCAACTAACACATTTGATGTATTGTTTTGTAAAATGTCTCTTTTGTGTTCATAGAATCTTTTATTTAAATTCCTTGACGTTTCTGATAGGTGCATGCATGTGCAAGTGGAGGATATTTTGAACATTTGTTCAAAGTAAGTTGGTTTTTTTTTACCATATCACTTACAGGTACAAAAGTCTTCAGTCAGATGCATGACATATAGCCCTGTCTCTTTCCATCTGAATTTAACTTTTGAAAATCATACAACTGTGAAATCAATAAAGTTACTCTTAATAAATATTATTTAAGACTCCAATTGCATTTACAGTTTCTTTTTCCAATATATATTTAATTATCACCTTAAATAGAACTGATGTAAACATCTTAATAAAGTGGTGAAAATATCTTAGGACCTTTTGACCAACTCTTCATACAGAGAAAAAAATCAGTGATAAAACAATTACTTATTATTTTTTAACTGGAATAATGAAATACACTTTTTTGTCAGTGTTTAAATATATATATATATATATATATATATATATATACAGTCTGTGATAAATTGTCATCTGAATTACGCAAAAATGAAAATAACATTGATATCTCATTTTAACAGATATATTTACCAAAATTGCACAAAAATATCTGGAAATACTAAAGAGCAAATTTGTTTAATAAAATCACCATTGGCTTCTACCACGGCCTCCAGATGACTTCAGAATCTCCTGAAAATCTTCTGGACGGTCTCCTTTTTTAAGTTGGTTGAGTTCTGCTATAATTCTTACCTTCAGTTCATTTTTGGTGTTACAAGGATGTTAGTTGGTCTCTCGCTCATCTGCACCCCTCACATATTAATCAAGGGGGTTGCAGTCTGGGGAATTTGGTGGCCAAATATAAGGGTTGATGTGGTCACAGAAAATGTCTGACAGCCATGACTGTGTTCCCCTGCTTGTGTGACACAATGCAGAGTCCTGTTGCCAGGCATAGTGTCTTCCAACAGCCACCCTCTTGAACCAGGCCAACACTATCTCATCACGGCACCTGATTTAGACCTCCGTGTTGAGTCTGAAGCCCTCACCAACAAATTCAGAAGTTCTTTTTTTTTATCAGAGTTAGTTTTCCAAGCTACTGTACCTTCGTAATCACCATTAGATTCATTCAACACTTTCTGAATCTTCTGCACTGTCCTCAGATTGAAACTCAATCACTGAAATGTTAGTATTGGAAACTTCTGGTGCAAATGCCAAGCAATGCACAATGCTGTTTCCAAATTTCTGGCAGAGTGAATTGCATGATGGTGCTCTTTTTCTCACAGTAATGTGAACATAGGTAATTAACACTTGATGGTAACAGTCTGTTTCATGTTTAAACCCAATCCTAATATCTGATAATTATATTTAAATAGTAAACAGACTGTTGCCCTCTAGTGATGATAGGATTAGGGTTATCTATCTCTATACTATATATAATTGCATATACTCTATCCCTGATATTGAACATGTTTCTATTATAAATATAGTGTACCATACAAACTATATTGTATCATATACATATATCTATATTTTTTCATGTTTTCCACTGACATAAAGTAGAATAATTGCTAAATCTGCTGCTAGGAAAGTTCTTTCAATGTGTCATTCTAGACAATTTTTCACACCAGAATTAATGTTGTACATTTCTAAGTCTACCATTTATCCTTTCACTGATTATTATTGCCACACCTGGTCTGATGCTTCTGTTATATATCTCGATATTATTGACAAAATCCAATCTGCAATATTACTCTGATCTGGCATCTCTGCTTCGCTCACCACCATAACATGGCTTCCCTCTGCCTTTTCTATAAATATTTTCATGGTAATTTTTCTGATGAACTTTCCTCAACTTCATGAGTTTAAGTGCAGCACTAGACTAGCAGTAAAATTTCATTATTTTACCATTTAAATTGTTAGTTTTAACCATAGGCTCTATACTGATAGTTTCTGCTGTCACACTTCTTATCTGTGGAACTCTCTTCTAGCTTCTTACTTTCCTGTCAATTACAATCTTCAAAAGTCAATTGTCCTTTTCTGTCCCCTTGAATTCTGTTAATTCAATATCATCTCTCTTCTTAGTTTCTTTCACAGTTTGTCAGTGGGAAATGTTTTATCCCTTTGTCAGTAGGGACTGTGTCATTCTTTTGTCAAACATCTCAATAGATAGTGTGTCATTCTTTTGTTAGTAGGATGTGTGTTATACTTAGTCAGTAGAAAGTGTGTCATTCTTTTGTCAGTAGGATATGTGTCATTCTTTGTGAGTAGAAAGTGTGTCATTCTTTTGTCAAACATTTAGGCTAATAGAAAGTGTGTCATTCTTTTGTCAGTAGGTTATGTGTCATTCTTTGTGAGTAGAAAGTGTCATTCTTTTGTCAAACATTTAAGGCTAGTAGAAAGTGCGTCATTCTTTTTTCAGTAGGATATGTGTCATTCAGTGTCAGTAAAAAGTGTGTCATTCCTTTGTCATACATTTAGGCCAGTATAAAGCGTGTCATTCTTTTGTCAGTAGAATATGTGTCATTCTTTGTCAGTAGAAAGTGTGTCATTCTTTTGTCAAACATTTAGGCTAGAGAAAGTGTGTCATTCTTTTTTCAGTAGAATATGTGTCATTCTTTGTCCATAGAAAGTGTATCATTCTTCTGTCAAACTTTTTTGGTGGTAGATTAAATAATAAAATAAACCGATGTATAGATCAAATCTTAAGAAACAGATATTTTACAACATCCTTCTAATTTTGACTAATCTGATTACTGAAAGACTTTCTGAGATGCAAAACTATGAAATGCAAGATCATTTTAACATTATCAGAATTTTTCAATTTCCAATTCTTTCAGACAAGAAACAAATAAATGTTATCAATGATGTTTATTTCCTTGACAAATGTACCTTCTGTTACATTCATACTGGGTTTTTATTTTTCTTTCTCCAAATATGAGATATTCCATTCTGAAGATAATGATATTTGCAAATTTTCATCTGCTCAAAATATCCTTTGTCTAAACTTATAAAGTTCTTCCTACTTTACTGTCAGGTGTAAACATTATCCTGTCATTTGCATAACAATGAAAAACCTGACAAAATCCTATTAACAAAAGTAGAAGACCAGGTAATTTTGATACGAAAGATAAATTGATTTTGTCTGAAGAAAAAATGGGAGACGATAAACCAAGCCAGAAACAGAGTCATGTTCAAGAACATGATCCTGAATACAAATCTATTATCATGGTCTGTGCTTAAGCTTAAAAAGAGGAAAACAAAGAATGACACAGACTTATATTGGAAATGGTACGTGTTGGACAGAACCCGAAAGCCATTAATGCATTTTCTTAACCAATGTTTGACTTGCTGAAGAGGAGTATAGTTTGGAATTGCATAAGAGCAATCCTCTTTGTTTGTTTCATGCCTGTGGATAAATGTTAAACACCGAAACCCTTGATTAAGTGTTGCCAGCACTTGTTGATAATCTGTTTTTCAAGATTAAAAGAACAAAGGTATTGGCGATGCAAATATGGATGCAGCTGCTAACAGACCAAGAATGCATATAGAGCTACATGCAAAAACGGTTTTGCCTGTGTCTGACACAAGACAACAAGAGTGAGGAGTTAATGCACATCACTTGCAAGTTTTTTTTATGCAATCTGACTAACCTCCTGATGAATAAATATTTACTAAGATTTGCTTAGTCAAGGTCAAAAATGTAGGGTCTCCATTGAAAACTGAACTCACTATAGTTAGGTTAGGTAGGTTAATTTAACAACATTGGTATTTTATTCTATTATTTACATGCTGACTATTGTCATCATCTTTGTTGTTATTATCACTATGCTTAGGCCATTATGCCCTCCAGCCTTCATCAGGTGCTTGATGATCTGAATAACCTCTGGGGAATTTCAAACTGAAATTTTTATTTAATCTATACACATCTAAAGATATCTTGTTTAATTATTATTTAGTACTGTTTAGTTATTTATTTATTTATTTATTTTTTAATCAGATTATCCAAGCAAGGCAATAAAGCCACTAAGACGCAAGGGGTTATTGGGCGTGAAAGAATCAGAAAATAGAAACGTTAGTAAGGAGCAAGAGCAATACAAGTGTAATCAGGAAGATAGTAGAAAAGACAGAGGGAGGCAACTTTATGGTGGTAGGAAAGTGACTGAAGCTGAGATGCCAGATCAGAACAAATAATATTACTGATTCTTTTTGGATTTTATAGCAGAAGCACCAGACCATATGTGGCAGTAGTATTCAAAACAATTATGAATGGTAGACTTATAGATATTCAAGATATATTCGAGAGAGAAGGATTGTCTAGCACGACACAGTGAGCCAATTTTCTTAGCAGGTAACCTAGCAATGGATTCGATATAGTCTTTCCACTTTATGTCAACCAAGAAAGTTAGTCTAAGAAAGTGCAATGAGTCAGTCACTCTCCTGGAGGTTAACATCAGCCATGCTAATTAAAGGTAGAAATGTGCCTCTCAGATGATTAATAGAGAGTAGGTTTGTTTTGGAGGAGGTTGAAATTAACAACCCATTTCTTGCCCCAGTTAACAATAGATTGAAGGTCATTTTTGATATCAGCTGTTGGTGGGTTTAGTGTTGTAAACTTGACAGCTATCTGGAAAAACAATATCCAGCTGAATATTTCTATTTCTCTAAAATAGTTTCATTGCAGAAAATGAAAATATAACAATGTGACAGTAGAAATATGGGTAGCTTAAAAGCTATGATAAAGGAAAATATTTAATGAAATATGTCCAAATTTCAGCCTTGCATTCACTTTCACACAAATTCACTTTCGGAGGAAAGAAATGGATCTTTCATCCCCTAGCTTTTTTTAATTAGCTGTGTAGACTTGGCTCACTGGAATTGCATGGAAACCTGTTTGGTAGAAGAACATCTCTGAATTCAGAAATATAAAAAAGGCAAACACAACATCAAGAAGACACAACGATTCAAAGATGATAAAGAAAAGTAACTTGAAGGGAGCAACGATCATCTACATATTAATGTGCCATTCATATTTAATGAAGATAAGAAATCTGTAGAGAATCGCCTGCATCCTAATGGGACATTGCAAATAGCAGATAATAAAGAACAGGAATTTATGGAGGGCCATGATCAGCTACATCCTGATGGGACATGACAATTCACAGATAATAAAGAAAAGGAATCTGTGGAGAATTATGATCGCCTACATCCTGATGGGACATGGCAATTTGCAGATAATATAGGAAAGGAATCTGTGGAGAGTCATGATCAGCTACATCCTGATGGGACATGGCAATTTGCAGATAATATAGGAAAGGAATGTGTGGAGAGTCATGATCACCTACATCCTGATGGGACATGGCAATTTGCAGATAATATAGGAAAGGAATGTGTGGAGAGTCATGATCAGCTACATCCTGATGGGACATGGCAATTTGCAGATAATATAGGAAAGGAATCTGTAGAGAGTCATGATCAGCTACATCCTGATGGGACAAGACAATTTGCAGAGAATATAGGAAAGGAATGTGTGGAGAGTCATGATCACCTATATCCTGATGGGACATGGCAATTTGCAGATAATATAGGAAAGGAATGTGTGGAGAGTCATGATCACCTACATTCTGATGGGATATCGCAATGTACATACGACAAAGAAAAGAAATCTTAGGAGTGCCATGATTGTTTACAACCTAATGGGATATGGCAATTCACTGATAATAAAGTAAAACAATCTGTGGAGAGCCATGACTGCTTGCATTTTGAATTGATGTGGCATTAAAAAAAGGAAATTACAGTATTATGAAATTAAGCTCTGTACAAAACTTCTACTTCATCATTTTGAATTTAGAGTTGTTCTCATCGTCTATGGTGTCTAGGTAAACATTAACCTTCCAGAAATCTCAATTGGGAGATATTCTTTGAGCAAATTCTTTTAAGAAAGAAAAAATACTGTGTATTCATGCACTTACACATATTAGAAACTTTTGAAGAAAGCCTTCAAGCAACAATTTAACTGAAGAAATAACACTTCTGTGAATATTTTCTCCAAACGAAGTTAGCTATAAATGATTGCCGTTTAAATCAAATTTCAAATTGTGCTCTGTGAGATGCCATTGAGAGAAACCATAATCGAGGTTAAGAAGTTGGCTTTTGTAAAGAAAGAAAATGGGAAAAAATTTGACGAAAAAGAAAAAAGTAAGGAATTATCTAGAAAACCTGTTGTGGAATGGAATAATGGGAAATAAGAAAAAGTTAACCAAGATTAAATTCTGACATGTAGACCTGAAGCGAAAATGGCAAAGTAATAAGTCAAATTACAATAGAAAATTACCTTCTGCTAATCAGTCCCATATATCAAAAGAACAGAGTACTAATTACCCATTTTGAGGGATGATTTTATAGAGTTATTTTTCTTTTTAAATATAGGTCAAAATTTATTTTTTATTTTTTTATTTTATTTTTTTAATACCTGCTTTTGTTTTTTCAGTTTTCATCTTCTTTCCATCTATTTTACAAGCTTGCAGATTTTTTAAAAATTCTATATTTTCCTCTTCTTTCTATCCTTGTAATTTTTTTTTTTTTTCTTTACCATTATCATTTTTTTTTAAAAATTTATTTGTTGTTTTTTCCAGAATAATCTTTTCTTGTTATCTTTAAAAAAAAATTAATATTTATTTTTTAGTTAAATCAATAGAGTTTTTATTTGTTGGTCCCATAATTAAAAAGATGTGTGTGTATGTGTTGAATTTTTTACAATGATGTTCACCCTATACAAGCCCCAAGAGCCACTCGAGGTAGAGGCTTCCAGAGTATGAGGCACAGTTTATGGGGATGTATGGGGAAGATATTGGTTGACCCTAGATATGAACAGGTTAAGATTGTAATGATTTGGGGGAAATATCCTCTTGGCAGTCAGTTCCACAATGCAGTGTTTCATGGGAAAATGCTGTTTGTATGTGTTGAAACTTGACTAATGCATGGAATAATAATGCAACACAAAATGTACTTAGAACAAAATGTATTGAAACAAGAAAGTGTACACAATATTTACATATAGTCTTTTGTATATTCCTGGGAAGACCGTTCCTGGAGAATGTGTTGACTGAGTTGCAGTCGGGCAGAGTCTCTGGTTGAATCTCTTGATTCGTTCCCTCTCTTCTCGGTACCAACCATATTTATATGGTCGGTACTCCACTATGCAAATTAGGTGGATCCTACCACAACAGTATGTTAGTTACATCTCACCAATGAAATACGAAGGGAATGAATCTGTTTCACTGCAATGGGTGTGGCATTACAGGTCTTAGCCATGAAGGCTAGAACTGATGGAACTAAGCAATGTAGTTCATCTGATCACTTTCTATGGAAATAGCAATAGAACAGTATGAGGCTTTTCATCTGTGAGAAAAGGATTGCAGAGAGGAAAGTAATTTGTCATCCAAAAGGACATAGAGATGCTTTTGGTCTCTATCAAGAGTAGAAAGTGAAGTGTTGGCAGCTTAAATCCCCTCTACAGTAACGGTATTTCATTTGGCGCCTGATCTGGCTCTTGTAAAGTGAGAGGATAGCAGGAGGAATCAGGTACTTACTAGATTAGACCAGGAATCAGACTATTTTTCCAGCATCTTTGGCAATGTATCATATCTCTACAATTTCCACTTTTGAGGTCTGGGTTGAGTTTAAATCAACAACAGGGCCTCAAGGCACATGGCCTTCCCTGGGGAAACACCAATTCATCAAATTTGGGAAAAAATTAAAATTAAAATCTGATACACACAGGACAAATTAAAGGTATGAGGGACAGAGGAAAAGAATGTATAACCAACTTAGTGAGCTTGAGTAAATCGATGGCACAACAAGATTTAAGAGAAATAATAAAAGGAGAAAAAATTCATTAAGAGCTACAAAGGACAAGATAACCTCTGACCTGAAAGGAGACAAAACATAGAATTGGAATGTGAGGTGATTATATTGAATAATATTCCCAGGAACTTTTTTCTTTTTTTTTAAGCATTTCACCCCCAGCAAAGCGGGAGTGCCACTAGTATGCAATGGGTTACAGAAAGTGAAAGTAAGGGAAAAGACTGAGTATAGGAGGGGGGTATTGAGGAAAGGAGAAAAAGAAGAACGGGCCTTAAGGCCACAGAAGATGTCAATTGACATTACATTTAAATTTTTGAAGATTACAGCTATTAGGGAAGCAAGTAAGAGGAAGGGAGTTCCACAGTCAGGAAGTGTGAGAGAAGAAGCTGTTGGAGTAGAAGAAGCATTTAACTGCTTCATCCCCTCTACAGTAACGGTATTTCATTTGGCGCCTGATCTGGCTCTTGTAAAGTGAGAGGATAGCAGGAGGAATCAGGTAATGTATCATATCTACAATTTCCACTTGAGGTCTGGGTTGAGTTTAGATCAACAACAGCGCCTCAAGGCACATGGCCTTCCCTGGGGAAACACCCATTCATCAAATTTGGGGAAAATTCACGTTTCTATTGGTGATGATGGAATCTCCTAAGGTTTGCATTTCAAAGCATTGAATGTTACCAGCCATGTTTTCCCCAACAGAGCTGTTAGTGCTCAGACAAGAGGAGAAATCAGCTGCCAAGCTCTGGTGATCTAGAGTTTTGAAGGTGCATTCATATACTCTTGTATCATCAGCATAGATATTCACAAATGATCGGTGTATACTCTTTGGCAGATCATTTATATATATATATATATTTTTTAATCATTTCACCCCCAGCAAGGCAGGAGTGCTAGTAGTATACAATGGGGTACAGAAAGTGAAAGTAAGGGAAAAGACTGAGTATAGGAGGGGGGTATTGAGGAAAGGAGAAAAAGAACAGGCATCAAGACCACAGAAGATGTCAATTGACATTACATTTAATTTTTTTAAGATTATAGTTATCAGGGAAGCAAGTAAGAGGAAGGGAGTTCCACAGTCAGGAAGTGTGACAGAAGAAGCTGTTGGAGTAGAAGAAACATTTAACTGTTTCAACAGTAAAAGGGTGGGACTGAATAACACACTTAAATTCATGCAGTCGGGGCATCAGTGAAAACAGCTTGTCAGAGAAGATGCCATGAAAATATTTATAGAAAAGACAAGGGAAGCCACATTACATTGGTGAGAAAGTGACTGAAGACAAGACCCCAAGTCAGGACCAATCATATTGCATATCTATCTTTCGATTTTGTTGAGAATCTCGAGATGAACTGTGGGGGCACCAGACCATATATGGCAACAGTATTCCATGCATGGCCGAATAGTTGATTTGTAGATGTGAAGGATGAATGAAAAAGACCTTCTGATACGACACAGAGATTCAATAATCTTTGTGGTAGATACAGCTATTGATTCAATGTAGCTGTTCCAGCTCAGATCAGTGGAAAACATGAGACCAAGACGGCGCAGTGAGGTGCTCTCATGGAGTCGAGCATCAACCATGCTGATAGGAGGCAGGGAAGTTTCTCTATGGTGAGTAAATGACAGCAGTTTCATTTTGGATGCATTAAAATTCACAAGCCATTTCCTGCTCCTGACAACCACAAATTGATGTTCGTTTTCGAGATCAATGGCCAGGTTAACTTTATCAGCAATACCGGATTTACTATTGAGACAAGAGTAAATGGTAGAGTCGTCTGCGTAGATGCCCTACTTGAGAACTGATGACGTCAGGAAGATCATTGATGAAGATCGGAAATAGTGTAGGACCAAGGATAGAGCCTTGAGGAACACCACCATTTGCATAGAAGGAACTAGAAGAGAACCTGTTCAGGACAACCTACATAAAAGGGTTGGAATGAACAGCAAACCTTGGGAGATGCCTGCGTTGGTTGCTTGGATTTCAGAAGACTGACCATTAACATCTATCATCTGGAAGTAGTTTATAATTGAGAAGACACTTCCAGTGATTCAAGAGCTTATATGATACACATTGTGAAAGCCCTTAAAATATTTAAGTAGGTATCCCAACACTCAGCTTACAGCCGATGAAATTCTTAACTAAACACTAAAAAATGCATATATTCAACCCGCCGTGTTATTTCATTCAATATCTCCATAAAAACATAATGCATACCAAATAAAAGCTTATTTCATGAACTTTGTTTCTATCTTATTTATTTTTATATGTACTACAGTGTGCGATGAACATTACAGTTTGAAAATAGAGAAATTTTGGCCATTTTTTTTCACTGACGGCAGTTTAGACTTCCTCAAATTTTGTAATATGCGCACTCCGCAGGGTTTACTATAATTTTGGTACCACATTAGTTTGAAAGTTAATATTCTAAGCTTCATTTTTATATATCTTATGTTTTTTAATTTTAGTAAGAAATTTGTAAACAATTCAAATGAAAAGTTTGATCGTAAAATTCAAATGCTTCTTTTAAAAATAAAAACACATACAATATATCATTAAAACGCTTATTTAATAATCTATGAAACAAAATCAAAATCAAATATGCAAAGATAGCTCCATTTTGCGCGTGTGTGATTATGTGTAACCATGTGCGACTCGCTCGGCCATCATTTCAACTCCACGCGAGATTCAATACATAGTGTCAACACGGACACAAAAGAATCGACCAGCATGTTTTCTATGGACGAAATCTGCAAGGAAATTGGTAAGAATTTGTTTTAAATATTAATTTTCTATGATATGTAAAATGTAAATGGGATTTAAAAACCGTTTTCGTCATAAAAAATATGAAACAAATATCGATTTGTTTACTTTACGCTCAGATTCAAATCAAGAAAAATAAAGTAAGACTTATTGATCGAAAAATGTTCATATTCAAAGAATGAGATAAAAAAAATCATTCTACAAAAAAATTCTAGAATGTCTTTTATGTTTTTGCAGTATTCTCACAATAATTATCTGCATTTCAGTTACCAAGTAACATTTTGTTTAAAGTTATTCCTTCAAACAATTTTCTTACTTTTTAAATTATCTAATGAATGGATTTTAGTTACGATTTATTGCTATCTAGATACAAATTTATGATTTAATATTCATTTTCCTAATTTATTATTATTTCTTAGTAATATTTATTTCATACGGATTATTAGTAATCATTAGTGGGTATTGCTTGGCGTGTGTTAAGCTTCTCTCTCTCTACAGTCCAGAAATTGTACATGTTGAGTCAGGACTGTACTTGTTCAACATCTGCTCCGTATACATTCTAATCTGTTGATTTTAGGTGATTTTAACCATGGCAAATGGAAAGAGCACCTCCAGAAATGGCTAGATATGAAATTTGGTGTTTCTAGTGTAAGAAGTATTCATTTTATGACACAATTCAAGTAAGTCTAAAATCGGCCTTTCAAATACCTTGTGACAAAAGGTAAAAAAAGCAATTTTTTTCAATTTTGAAGTGGAATAATCCAGAATATATTCATTCTATCACTCCCAAATAATTAGGCATGTTACTGGTATAGTCATAATGTAATATTTGAAATTTGGCATTAATGTGGGTCTTATTTCCAGTTTTATGAAATGTCAAACCTCAGGTTATGAGTTGTTTGCACATCGTTGTAGAAGTTTTGATTTATAAAATTTGCATATTCAGACTGAATTTATTTAAAAAATATGCAGTGATACTATCTAATTTTATTATTAATTACTTTGTTATGTACCTAAAAAGCTAGTATAATTTTAACTGTTGTTCCTAATTGCTTTTTAAAATATAAGAGTCCAAATATGGTATTTTGTCCTAATTCATAATAGACAAAAAAATGGCTAAGTCGAGCAAATGTGTAAAAATAAAAAATAAATCTGCCAAAATTAAACGGTTTGAGATATTTTGATGAAATAAAAACTGCTAAGTTTCTTTAATCATGTAGATTAAGAAGATGAAGTCAGATAACACCTAGTACCTGTTTGAAATTTTCATCTGTGATACCAAATTTAATCCTGGAAAATTTTTTTGCTGTCTAGTGTGTCACTGATTCTGTGAGTAAAGGCAGTTATGATATCAGCAGTGGACCAAGACAAAAATCCATAGTGTTTGTCACTCAAGAGGTTGTCCCTATTGAGGTGATCAACATTGTTCTTATTGACTGTAGCTTCAAAAGGTTTGCTATTGACACTGAGGAGTCTGATGGGTGTGTACAGTGACAGGGATGAGTGCTCACCCATATTGTTGAAAATAGGGTGGATGCTTGAGACCTTTAATAGACTTGGGAATGATTTCTCCTTCAAGGAGTCGTTAAATAATTTTGCTAAGGTCAGTAGTAACTCAGTGTTAATATTCTTAAGGTCAACTACTGTGATCTCTCAAATCTAAAACAGGGAATATTGGGTTATACAAGACCAGTAGCAGAGATATATCTTTATCTAGACTGTATTCATCAACATACATGGTGCGATGAATAAATTGTCATCTGAATTACACAAAAATGAAAACACTGACATCTCATTTTAACAGCTATATTTACCAAAATTGTACAAAAATAACTTATAAATTTATTTAATAGAATCATCATTGACTTCAACGATGGCCTCCAGACGACTTCGGAATCTCCTGCAACTCCTCTGGATGGTCTTCTTGTTTAAGTTGGTGAATGCTGCCATAATCCTTGCCTTCAGTTCATCTTTGATGTCACAAGGAGTATTTTTGGTCTTTTGCTCAACTGCGCCCCACACACAATAATCAAGCGGGGTGCGGTCTGGTGAGTTAGGTGGCCAGATTTAAGGGGTGACCTGGCTGCAGAAATTTTCTGACAGTTATGACTGGGTTCTCCTGCTTGTGTAGCATGTTTCCAGACACAGGGTCTTCCAGCAGCCACTGTCTTAAACCAGGCCAGAAAATCTCTCAAAGCACTTAATGTAGGTCTCCATGTTCAGTCTGTGGCCCTCACCAACAAATTTAGAAGTTCTTTTGTTATTAGAATGATCAGAGCAAGATTTCCAAGCTGCCATACCTTCATAATCACCATTAGACTCATCCAACTCTTTCCCAATCCCCTGCACTGTCCTCTGACTGACACCCAAACACTCTAAAAACTTTGTAATGGAGCTTCCAGCATGAATGCATAAGCAGTGCAGGATGCTGTTTCCAAATTTTGGGAGGAGTGAATTGTATCATGGTGCTCTTTTTTTCCCAGACAGTGCCCAACTGACCCTACTATGCTGTATAGTTGACAAAATCAAAAACATACAACAGGCATGCATGAAATTAAAAATATAATATGACAACAATTTACCCGTCGCACGCTGTATAGACACAAAGTTGTTTTATACATGCACGCACTCACACACATGTACTAATGCAGTTGTATATATATATATGTATATATATATATATATATATAAATGAACATTGAAGTCAACACAGCCTGTTTCATGCTAAACACAATCGTCAAGCGGCCTGACGATTGCGTCCAGCATGAAACAGCGTGTCACCTCTGAGTGTTGACTTCAATGTTCACTTTTATATTTATATTTACATACGCTCTATCTCTGATATTGAGCACTTTATCCCATGAATATAGCACAGCTTAAAACTATATTTCTTCATATATATATATATATATATATATATATATAGACAAGTGGATGTATTAAAAACTCAAGATTTAACCAAATGTACAAACATCAGAGTTTTGGCAAATGTCTTCTTGGTTGTGTCTAGAATTTTCCAGAACCTTTTTTTATAATATGGTGGGATATTTTATGTTAGGCTGTTTGGAAAGTAATTAAATTTTACCAGAAAGGATATAAAAATAAATGTAGTTTAAAATTTATTTAAATATGATTTATTAAAAATGTAATCACCTTTATCTCCTATGACTTCAGCCCATTTATTTGAAAGACAGTTTTCAACTTTTTATTTTTTCTGCCTCTTCATGAAATATTATAAAGAATGAAACAATTGAAAATCTAGTAAGTCTGGAGGGGATGGAAGAACCATCCATTATCCTAACCCAATATTACTTTTTTTGTTTGTGTCGTGGAGAGGGATATCATTTTAGAAGATAACACGTTTTTCTTTTTACCAAACGAAGCCTATTTTGATCCTTCATTTACTCAACCAAGTTGGTATCAGCAAATGTCTGCAGTGGTAGTCCTTCAATTAGTCTGCTTGTATCGATCTCAGTCTGTTCATACCTATCAATTCGTTTTATCCTATTCATATGTAAGTCATTATCTATCTATCTATCTAAGATTGTTTATTATTTATCTCATTCTGTTTCTATCCATCCACCTGTCTATGATTTACTTAATGATGACATGACCATTTATATACATATATATATATGCATAAAAACACACACACACACACACACACACACACACACACACACACACACACACACACACACACACACACACACACATATATATATATATATATGATATTGGTGTTGTTAAACAGATTTTATGAAGTGGAGATCGGTGAAAACTTTTCCTTACCCATTATTTAGGCAACAATCCTTCTTTCATACAAGGTTATTTAAATATGACAGACAAGGTGCTTGGATTAATTTTTTATATAATTTCTCACATGATCTTATAATGATTTTTTCTTTTCAGTAGATAAATTCTACAAAAACTGTCCAAATGTTTTATTTTTCCGATATATATGATTAATACAAATAAAAATTGTCACTAAGCTGATTGATTTTATATTCAGCACTTTGATTCTGCAGTTTTGTTGATGAGGCATTTTGTGATCATTCTGTCCACTCTTCAGGATGTTTATTATATATATATATATATATATATATATATATATATATATATATATATATGTATATATAAATTTCAGTTTTAATTTTAAAGAAAATCAACTGAAATTTATATATATATATATATATATATATATATAAATTTCAGTTGATTTTCTTTAAAATTTACTCAGTTAATTTATAATATATATATATATATATATATATATATATATATATATATATATATATATATATTATAAATTAACTGACTTAAAATATGTTTTTTTTGCTACACAGTAATAACCATGTTTCAAAAATGGAAGCTAAAAGCTTCAAATTAAATTTTGTAATTAAATTAAAAACATTAGTTCCATTTCATCCTCAAGCGAATTTTGGAGTAACTTATTTTTAAATTTACTGAATTTTAAAGGCATGGCAAAAATACATAATTCGCTGTTTCCAAGGATACAGAGAAATCCACTCATCCAGACAATGGGTGGTAGCATGTTCATTTTCATTAACTTTTGTTGTATCAGTTATTAGTTATGTTCGAAAAAAGGGTTATGTTTAGGGATGGGTAGGGATGTATTTTTCAATGAATTCTGACATCCGCTAAATGCATGTCATGTGGGTTTTTTTTTTTTTTGTTTTTTTAATTCTATTGTTAACAGCAAAAAATTCTTACAGTATTTTTTCTATTTGTATATTAAAAGATTTTGTGGGGGAGTGTTTAGGTTAGTATATGTTTTATTTAACTACAATTTTTAAAAAATTTTCACTTTTAATTTTTTAATAGACTATATTTCTTTTTAAAACTAAGTAAATGTATTAGAATTACTTACAGTATGTAAAATTATTTTTTCATATCAAATATAAGTATGCATATTACCAGGTCACATTTTTTTAAAAATTTTATAGATAAATATTATTTAAGTAAAATTTATGACAATGACGGCAAAAAATAGCTAATTTATTTCTCTGATTCAGTAAACTTTTATTTTTATAAACTTAGTAATATAGTTTCTCATGTATATACAAAGGACATGGGTCATTTAATGGCCTACATATTCTAGCTTTTCATATTAATTTCATTTTACTGTAGGTGTTTTATTGGATTCTTTTAAGTGCTTGAAGTACTCTGAGAGAGGTGTTAAGGTTAGCATATGTTTTATTTAACTACAATTTAAAAAGATGTTTAGGTTAGAATTCGTTTTATTTAACTACAATTTTTAAAAACAATTTAAAAATATTTTCACTGTTAATTTTAATAGACTATATTTTTTTATAAAACAAGTAAATGTAATAGAATTACTTACAGTATATAAAATTATTTTTTCATATCAAATATAAGTATGTATATTACCATGTCGCACATTTTAATTTTATTTTTAAATATTGTTTAAGGAAAATTTTTGACAATGATGGCACAAAATAGCTACTTCATTTTTCTGATTCAGTAAATTTTTATTTTTTATAAACTTAGTAATATATAGTTTCTCATGTATGCACAAAGGGCATGGGTCATTAAATGACCTACATATTCTAGCTTTTCTTATTAACTTCCATTTTACTGTAGGTGTTTTATTGGATTCTTTTAGGTGCCAGAAGTACTTCAAGCATTTTCCCAATGAAAGTAAACTAAGTACTATTTTCAATAAAATACACTAAAATTAAGTTACAGCTGTACTGAAAACTTAGAAAAAATTATTAAGAAACATAATGCTGATATCTTAAATAAACACTTATACCAGAATCAAAAAATTTTCGACAATGGAAAAATAAAAATAAAAACTGATGAGGATAAACAAAAACTGTAGAAACCCTGTCCTCTACAAAATAAATGTTGCATGGAATCATTAGTTTACCAATGCAATATATCTTCTATTGAAAATCCTGAAAAGATAAAAATATATATATATAGGTTGCACAAGCCATGAGTTCAAAAAAAGATTCAACCAACATCAAAGTTCTTTTAGGATAAATAAATATAAAAGTCAAACATCTCTCTCAAAGTACTTCTGGCACCTAAAAGAATCCAATAAAACACCTACAGTAAAATGGAAGTTAATAAGAACAGCTGGAATTAAATATGAGATAATATTAATAACATAACATTTATATATGAGATAGATTTATGAGATAGTAATAATAACAAATTTCAGTTTGAATTTTAAAGAAAATCAACTGAAATTTACACACACACACATATATATATATATATATATATATATATATATATATATATATATATATATATATTAATTTCAGTTGATTTTCTTTAAAATTCAAACTGAAATTTGTTATTATTACTCTGCAGCCTGATATCTAGGAAGGGTAAAATGTTTTTAGACTCAGATTCAAATGTAAAGTCTGTTGCTGGCTCAATGTTATTAAGCTTGTTTACAAGATAAGATAAATTATGTTTTGTCGATATATTGATAGAGAATCCTCTATGTATCTGAAATAAGAAGAATTTTGTGGCAAAATGTGTTTGAAAATTCCAAAAATAAACAAGCAAAAATGCCACTATGTGGAAAACCTATTGGCAAACTAAATTTTTGTCTATAAAAATTGTTATTGAATGTGCAAAAAACATTGGTGATTAAATTGCAGATTTTTATGATTTTATTTGTAGGGATTTTTTTTTTTGTTTTAGTTTAGAGTGTTTTAAGTAAATTTATACATTTTTTTTACAGGCACATGTCTGTATAAACATTTTGTATTTAAATTGGTTATATATTTGTTTTTGATGTCTATGTTTTTTTTATTTTTAAATTTATTTAAAAGGTCACCAGAGTTGTGGATAGAGTAATGGATATCGAATCTGAAGCATTCGCTTTCACACAGATGACCTTTAGAAAGACACAAATTCATCTCTTTTCCTTCTAGGTATGACTTAATTAACATATGTTAATTATCAGGATAGATTGGACATTCTAGCTTTGGATGACAACCACTCTAAGAGAAGCAAAATTTTGAATGAAAAAAAATGACCACAAGAAACTACACCTCTACATTTCTCAAATATGTATATTAATTCACAGATATTAAAGAAAATGAATCTATGGGAGTGTAATGGTGGTTGTGGAAAGTCCTGATATGGTATTAAAAAAAATACAAATTTATGAAATTCTTAGAAAAAAAAATTGTAGGCTTTATATAGCATCAAATATGATGGTAAAATTTAAACTCAAATGGCTTTATTCTGCCAAACTATTTTCACTCTTTGCTGTCCCAGTATGCATGGGTAATGTAATGGATATCATTTCTGATGCACTTTCACAGAATATATTTTGATATATATGTTTCAAGATATATATATATATATATTATTATCATAAATTAACTGATTTAAAATATGGTTTCTTCGCTACACAGGAATTACCATGTTTCAAAAACCAAAGCTAAAATTCACTTGAAGATGAAACAGAATTAATGCTTTTGATTTAATTATATAATTACATTTGAAGTTTTTAGCTTTGGTTTGTGAAACATGGTAATTCGTGTGTAGCAAAGAAACCATATTTTAAATCAGTTAATTTATAATGAAACATAGATATATATATATATATATATTTATATGTTTCAAGATACATATATATATATATATATATAATTTATATATGTTTCAAGATATATATATATATATATTATAATTGTTTCAATATATATATATATATATATATATATATATATATTATATATGTTTCAAGATATATATATATATATTATATATGTTTCAAAATATATATATATATATATTATAATTGTTTCAAGATATATATATATATATATATTATATATGTTTCAAGATATATATATATGTTATATATGTTTCAAGATATATATATATATATATATATTATATATGTTTCAAGATATATATATATATATTATATATGCTTCACAGAAATGGCCTTGAGAAGGACAGGAATTCATTTCTTCTGGCCACAGGCAAATTAGTGTAAGTTAATTATCAGGGTAGAGCAGACTCTCTAGCCTTGAGGGGTAATCATTCTAAAAGAAGGAAAACTCTGAATTCCAAACTGTGAAGATGGCAACAGGAAATCACTGCATTATCTTGCCTAAAAGAAACACAAAACAGGAAAAAAACTGCAGTTTCTTTCACAGGCATGCATGACAATTTTACAGCTAATAAAAATGTGGAGAGGAATTATGGGCTGTGGGCATAATAATAAAAAATTATAAATTTCCTGAAATTCTAATATTTGGGGAAAAAATGTTCATTTTATATGCCACTTAATATGCTAGTAAAAGTTCAGGTGAATTTACTTTATACTGCAAAATTATTTACTTCCAAAGGCATTTGCCTTTTCAGCAAGTGTTATCAAAATCTACCATGACAGCAATGACTGCAGACTATCGTCAGAAAACCACTGAGGCCAGTGGCTATTTGTCCAACTTGAGTTTACTTCACCAATTCATTTCCTTAGCTGTTAGTTTGCATCACAGCAAGGAAGAACCTGACTGAGTTTACCTGAAGTGACTTGAACAAAGATGAGGAGAAGGGTTCAAGTGAGCTTCCTTCCTGTAAGCCGCTGTTTCCTTCTTCAAATTCTTCAAGATAAGAGCCTTTTCCCTTTTCCCCAGTCACGTCACCTTCTATGCTTCAGGGCTGCCTATGACACTGACACCTGCTGTGCTAAAACTATTAGTTAGATGCCCTCTAAGAGAATTTCATCTTAAAAGGAAGATAATGCAAATCAATGGTCAAGCACTCGGAGTTTGTTTCTTTAACTGACCGCCTCGAAAGAGTTTAAAGTATTAAAAGTAATTTTCGCAATAGCCTCATTACATCCGTTTTCTGGGTGTAGAGAAAAGAGATGAAGACCCGAGCTGAAATTATCATTGCTTTTTAAAGTCAATAAAACAATAATGAAATGTGGTTGATTTAAAAGGTTTTACTAATTTTGCTTACAATAATTCAAACTACTGCAATATCTCAGAAATTTAAACAGTGATATATATTAGCATTTCTTTACAATGAAATAGCAAATAATAGTTAATTATTAGTTGTTTATTAGTTACTTTTTTTCTTTATTTTTATTACATTTTCAGTTATTATTAATTTTTAGCCCATATTTCTTTCATTTTATTTCTCTTGTTTTAAACCTAATAAGATATTTAAAATTGTCTGAATTTCTTAGATGAAGAATTGTCAATTATTATTCATTTTTGACTAGTATTTCTTTCATCTTATTTCTCTTGTTTTAAACCTAATAAGATATTTAAAATTGTCTGAATTTCTTAGATGAAGAATTGTCAATTATTATTCATTTTTGACTAGTATTTCTTTCATCTTATTTCTCTTGTTTTAAACCTAATAAGATATTTAAAATTGTCTGAATTTCTTAGATGAAGAATTGTCAATTATTATTCATTTTTGACTAGTATTTCTTTCATCTTATTTCTCTTGTTTTAAACCTAATAAGATATTTAAAATTGTCTGAATTTCTTAGATGAAGAATTGTCAATTATTATTAATTTTTGACTAGTATTTCTTCCATCTTATTTCTCTTGCTTTTCCGACAAATAGTAATAGTCTTTGTTTCATCTTTCTTCTCTTGCTTTTACAGTAAGTATTAGTTGTTTTAAGTTGTCTGAATTTCTTAGATAATGCGCTATCAATTATTATTAATTTTTGACTATTATTATTATTTTAACGCCAATGTCTATTCAACAGAGAAGAAAGATTTACAGTGCATAGGAAGACCAACATATTGAAATGTGAGGACAGATTGGCACTAGACAAGATGGATAGGAACAATGCAACAAAACCAGATAAGAACAAAGATGCTGAAAGATTTACACAATTTTGGGATTGTTAGAATAATTCAAGTAATTCAAATAGACAACCACAACAACAACAACAAAATTACAGAGGACCTCTAAAGAGACCATAATGACAAAGAGGCCAGGTATAAATGTATGTGAACTTCCACCATTTAATCAGTTTAATGAACAGTAATTGTTTCAGAATCAGACTGGAATTAAAGCAAGAACAATGTTCTGATAATCAGTCTGTTTGTTGCAGATTACACAATTGCATTTGATAAAATATAACATGGAAAGCATTATTAGTAAAACTTGATCTACATAGAAAAGATATTCAAATAATCAAAAGAAACAGCTTGAATGTGAATAGAGGGCAAATTAAGTGAATGCAGAAAAAGTAAAAAGAAGATATGACAAGCATGTTTCTTTTCTCAAAGGATTTATTTAATCGGGTCAGATTCTCAAACGACCCAAAGACCAACCATGAATTATTATCAGCAGGCAGAGGTTTAGCAACATATCCCAGGCAGATAGCACTGTATAGATTGCAAATTCAGAAGGAAAACTAAAAGCACTTGTGGGGGATTCACTTACATCATAGCAGCAGAAATTAGCTTCATGTTTGCAGAGATAAGAGAATACGTGAGAGAAAATAAAAGGTACAAAAATAGCAGGAAAAGCATAAATAAATTGCATGTTACTTTCATATGATTTATTTATATTTTTGTCTGTATATTTTAGGTTACAATGTTGTTAAAAGGAAGAATTTACTCACAGACAGAAATTGGACATGTTTTGCCCATATTAAGTTTTTGTGATGAAGAGATTGAATTTAATATCTTTTGGTGGGATGTCCGTATTTCCAGGTAGGAACAGTTTTTGTTGCATGCTGGGAGTATTTTTATTTAATTTATTTTAAACAAAAATGTTATGTTATTGTTTTATTTTATTTTATTTATAATTTTCATTATTATTGTTATTTTATATTTTATTTTTATTTATTTATAATAATATGATATAATAATAATAATAGTAATAATAATAATAATATCCCTACAGGCTCTTAAACAAGATAGTCAATAAAAACAAGAATTGAAAATCTGTAAGAGAGAAAAGACAGTTTTTTTTTTTTTAATTAGATCTCCCCATGCAAAGGAGTGAAGCCACTAAGACACAAGAAGTTACTGAGTGTGGAAGAACAGGAAATGAAGAGAAACATTAGGGAGTGAGAAGAAATGAATAATAATCAAGATGGTAGATAGCAATTGACATTGTATTTAAATTTCTGTAGATCAAAGGAAAACATGAAGCCAGAAGTGAGGCACACAAATGAGAAGTGCGAGAAAAAAAAACTTAGAGTTACATCCAGCCAATTCAACTGTGAATTGATGAGACCTTGGTACCATTCTAGTACTGCACTTAAATTCATAAAGTCTAGGTACCATAACAAAGACCTTATCCAAACAATTACCAAGTATTTATAGAAAAGGCACAGGGATGTTACATTACAGTGGTGGGAAAGTGATTGAAGTTGAGATGCCAGGTCAGGACCAATAATATTGCTGATTTTTCTTTGGATTTTATCAAGAATCTCTAAATATACAACAGGAGTGCCAGATCACATGTGGCAATAGTGCGCAAAACATGGATGAATGGTAGATGTATAAAAATGCAAGATAAATTCTGGAGAGAAAAATTGTCTAGCATGGTACAATGACCCAATTTTCTTAGCAGCAGATGTAACAATGAATTCAATATAGTCTTTCGATTTCATGTCAGACAAGAATGTTAGACCAAAAAGGAGCAATGTTTCACTCTCATGGAGGTTAGCATCAGCCATGCTGATGAGAGGCAGAAAGGGGTCTTTCAGGAGATTAATAGAAAGAAGTTTCATTTTGGAGGCATTAAAATTAACAAGCCACTCCTTGCCCCAGTTAATAACAAACTGTAGGTCATTTTTTAGATCATCCTGCCAATTTCACCTTATTTAACTGACCAGACTTATTATCAAGACAGGAGTAAATGGTTGTGTCATCAGTTGGCAGAACACCAATCATGTAAGATAGGAGTTACACATGGAGGATACAAAAATCAAGACGAAAGCAATAAAAATAAGATGAAAGAAATACTTCATATAAGAAATTCAAACAATTTGAGAGTATTTTTTCCTAGTTTTATTTCAGGATGCTGGTTATGGCTCTCCAAAGATTATATTATCTGTGAATTACAATGATTTTGAGGAATCATATTGGATTGGTTTTCTATTGCCATATCCACTATTTTGAGTTCAGAGTTCAGATATAGATTCTTCTAGGCTAAGGAAAAAAGAAGACATCATTATATCCAACTGATAGAGTATTCTTTTACTATTTTTAAAGATAAAAAACATAGGAAGTAGGCCATCATATCTCTCCACAGATTCCTTTTCACTATTATCTGTGAATCACAATGTCTCATTAGGATATAGATGATCATGGCTCTCCACAGATTCCTTTTCTCTATTATCTGTGAATTACAATGTCTCATTAGGATGTAGATGATCATGGCTCTCCACAGATTCCTTTTCTTTATTATCTGTGAATTATAATGTCTCATTAGGATGTAGATGATCATGGCCCTCCACAGATTCCTTTTCTCTATTATCTGTGAATTACAATGTCCCATTAGGATATAGATGATCATGGCTCTCCACAGATTCCTTTTCTCTATTATCTGTGAATTACAATGTCTCATTAGGATAGAGATGATCATGGCTCTCCACAGATTCCTTTTCTCTATTATCTGTGAATTACAATATCTCATTAGGATGTAGATGATCATGGCCCTCCACAGATTCCTTTTCTCTATTATCTGTGAATTACAATGTCTCATTAGGATGTAGATGATCATGGCCCGCCACAGATTCCTTTTCTTTATTATCCGTGAATTGTCATGTCCCATCCAGATGTAGATGATCATGGCTCTCCACAAATTCCTTTTCTTCATTATCTGTGAATTACAATGTCCCATTAGGATATAGATGATCATGGCTCTCCACAGATTCCTTTTCTCTATTATCTGTGAATTACAATGTCTCATTAGGATAGAGATGATCATGGCTCTCCACAGATTCCTTTTCTCTATTATCTGTGAATCACAATGTCCCATCCAGATGTAGATGATCATGGCCCTCCACAGATTCCTTTTCTTCATTATCTGTGAATTACAATGTCCCATTTTGATGTAGATGATCATGGCTCTCTACAGATTCCTTTTCTTCATTATCTGTGAATTACAATGTCCCATTTTGATGTAGATGATCATGGCTCTCTACATATTCCTTTTCTTCATTATCTGTGAATTGTCTTGTCCCATCCAGATGTCGATGATCATGACACTCCACAGACTCCTTTTCTTCATTATCTGTGAATTGTCTTGTCCCATCCAGATGTAGAAAGTCACAGCTTTGCACAGTTTCTTATCTGTGACTTGCTATGATATTATGAAAGTTTCCATATTATCTTCTCCACTGTTTTGAACTGAGTTTTAGACTGGCTTTCACCCAATGTTAGTGTGCCTAGTTTACCCTGCTATTTATTCATTGGCTGAAGTTGAGAAAAGTTTAATCTATGCTATTATGAATGTGCATTTGTGCAAAACTGAACACAACACACTTGGTTGGAGCATGCTGATAGCTCTTTCTTCAGGTAAAAGCAAAAGTAATAAGTGATGAAATTCTTGATGAAATCCAAAGAAGAATCTGCAATGTTATCAGTCCTGTCCTGTCATCTACCATTTTTCCCACCATTGTTTTATTGCTTCACTCTGCCTTTTAGTAGTTGTTCAGATGAACTCTTTGCTATGGTATCTAGATGTTATTAATTTAAACACAGTACTAGATAGGCAGTTGAATTGGTTTAGATGTAACCATAAGTTCTATGCTAAAATTTTATTTTCTTGTATTTGTAGAACTCTCTTCCAGCTCCATGCTTTTCAGCCAAATTTGATCTTTATCTGCTGTCTTCTTGATTCTTCTTCATTTATTGTTTTCTCTCCTTAATAATGTTTCTCTTTTTCTTCTTATTCTTTCACACGCAGTAACACCTTGTGTCTTAGTGGCTGTTTTATTCCCTTGTATGGAGTGAAATGATTACAAAATGTGCATCTGCTATAAGGTTTTCTCACCTTATAGCAGTGGCACATTTTTTACATTAAGCTAAATCACATACAATATAGGTGTCCATATATTTATAAGAATTATTGCAAAGAATTTACATTATTTGGACTATTGTCCTCATCTTTGTCGCCATGTTTATCACAATGTTTTGGCTGTTGCATGCTCCGACCTTCTTCAGGTGGTTGGAATGTCAACCTGAACCCTTAATTGCACTCACTAGGGTAGATTGTTCAAGTTCCACGTTCCATGTCTAATGGATGTCAGTTATCACCTGTTAATTCCCCTCTGAAAGTTCTCCATTGCCTTAACCATGTATTGAACTCACTGTCTTTGGGTCCTGTCACTGGATCTAACTAACGCCTTTATCTACTGTGCCATGTGTCCTTGAGGAAATATAGACAGATACTGAAGAATTTACATGTTTATATATATATGATAAGGATCACAGAATGGTTTCAGTTATATATATATATATTTTAAGACATTTTTATTTTTATACATTCTTTTTATAGATACAAATATTAAAGTAAATGCTCTGTTTTATAATAAACAGAATTAAACAACATTTACCGGCCTGAATGTCTGAGAAATTTTCATAGAAAATATTCATCGTCCGACAGGAATCGAACCGGTATCCTATACGGAACCGTCATATAGCCTGACGTGCCTTAACCGTTTCAGCCACAGAGGAGCATTCAGTTAGCAAGGTCTGTGTGTGTGTGTGTGTGTGTATTATTTAAACATTACTTTTAGTGGATTCTTTTATTTCTCTGCTGAGGCTGGTAGATGAAGATAAATATACTGTTGAATAAGTAAATGGAGCATCTACTCACATATAAGTATCCAGAAAAAAGGACATGTAAGTAATAAAAACCTGTCAGATTAATAAATAAAAAATCCATCCCTTTCTTTACACACAAACACACACACACACACACATATATATATATATATATATGTGTAATTTGGCAGCAACTTTTCTTTCAAACATGTAGTGTTGAATGTTAAAGACAACATAGTCTTACATATTTTCTTTTGAATTTTCTCATATTCTCTAATGAGACTTTTTATTTGAAAATAGTTCCGAAATATGTATTTTCCATACGATGACCTCGCGCTTTCGAACATCATTGTTCATCTTCAGGGTCAATATTTTAGTCAAAAATTTTTTTTTTTTTGTTTTTTAAACAAACATTTGCCAATTATCTTGTAGCGTAATCATGTTGCTACTTTTTTACAAACTAAAAACGTTAAATTCCTTTTAAATTCAAAAGACGCGATGATGTTATATCACGTGCATGGCGTAGATTTTTATCATGTGACAGCGTGAAAAAGATTTCCAATACACAAGCCAAAAGATCGAAGAATACGCTACAAAATTTAAATATATTATAAACATTGCAATATATTACCAGATATATTATAATCTATACGATTAATAAGAGGTCTTTTTCTTTTAATATGTAATGCCTCTAAGATTTTAAGGCGTCTAATATATATATATATATAAGTCCCAGTATCAACATCTAGAATTCTAAAATTTGCCAGTGTTTTAAAACTGGCTGCTAGCATCATTTGGGATTTGATAAGTATTACAATTACTTAGACTTGTCTCCCCATAATGAGGGAGAAGGGCTTGGAGTATTTGACAGTACATCTTAACAGCAAAAGGAACAGTGAGACTGGCTTGGGCAAATGGATGGCAGACAAACATTACTAAGATTTACAAGGTCGTACATGTAAGGAGCCATGTTCCAATGTACTGAATGGACATGGCACATGCATGATTGGTACACAGTCATTATGTAAGCTTAACTTATAATATTCACAAATCTTAAAGCAAATAGTTAATGTACAAATATGAAAACATGGTCAAAACATAATCCCATAATGCACAGCAGAATAGAAATCGCAGATCGTCATAGGAGGATTTAAAATTTATCACCTTGTGATAGTTAAAAAGGTTGATTTTTTTTCTTTGTGTAATCATTATGGCAAACACACTATTCCTGTATTACTGAAGAATTAAATGCCTTCTATAAGAGGGATTTCTAAAACATTTGCATTCTTTGGAGCATGAAGGGTAAAAGGTGGAAGAACAAGTGTCCAGGTTTATTTTTTGTTAATGTTGTTGGAAATAGCACTGAAGCCAATAATATATAACCATCTCCAGCTGCATGGCCCCAAGGTCTTTCAAGGACCCCAACAATTGAAGCCATGGCAACGGCAACCTATCGTCTGATTTAATCATGGACAATTATCTCACATCTGCCAGTGAGGCTGATATATTATAGCTTCCAACCAAACTAGTCCCTTTATACACATGTATACACAAACACACACACACACACACATATATATATATATATATATATATATACAGACATACACACACATACAATATATATATATATATATATATATATATATATATATATACATATATATATATATATATATATATATATATATATATATACAGAAATATAGTCTTAAAGTGTGCTATATTTATGGGGTAAAGTGCTCAATATCAGAGATAGAGCGTGTGTAAATATAAAAGTGGACATGGAAGTCAGCACTTAGAGGCGACAGTCTGTTTCATGCTAGTGCAATCGCACGATTGCACTAGCATGAAACAGACTGTCGCCTCTAAGTGCTGACTTCCATGTCCACTTTTATATATATATATATATATATATATATACATGTACATAATGGCATGGTAGGCTAATGGATAGCAGCTCAGACTGAGGAATCGGATAGCCAAGTTCAAATTCCAGTTGAGTTCATTGCATTCATCTACAAGCTCATATCTTTGGGAAAGGTATGAATCCATCTCTTCTCCTCTCAGCTATGGGTAAATAACAGGACAGACTGGGTGGTATAGCCTTGGGTTGCAACCAGTCTAGGAGAAAGACAACTATAAATTCAAAACCTGTGGAGGGTCAAATTGAGGTCAGTTTTGCACAAGTGTTCACCACTATAGTCAAATAGTCAATGTTTAATATCTAAAAAACATTAAACTAATTGTGTTTCTATTTCCAGGTTTTCAGATAAGATGTTTAGCCACCTTGACACCATTTGTTGTAAGAATCACTGAAAAAACATTTGAGTTATTCAGCTAGAAAGAGAACAGCTTAAAATCCTTTTGTGTCTGCCACACTATGTCTTACCAACTGAGCAATGGTGAGAGGAAAAAGATCATTCAAGCCTTCAATAATGGTACCAACATTCATACTTTGGCTTTCATCTTCAGAGTCCATTCAAGAAGCATCAAGAGAATGGTGAATTAATTTAAAAAAGGGGGAACAGTAAAGAGGAAAACTGGATCAGGAGGTCAGAACAGGAAGAGGGGTCATTATTTCAACTTAGAGCTAAATACATTCTTATTGTTTAAAGTAGAGTCCAATAATATTATAAAAACTTATGAAAATTCCAGTAAGATATCTTTAATCATTTCTAAGATACAACAGTTTAAAGCTTAAGCAAACAATTGACCAATTTTGCTTTTACACAATTTGGAAAATGTTGCTGTTACACTCCGTATATGTGCAGGTCGTCTGGCTGTTTGGTTTTAAGAAGTGATCTGCTGTCTTTCATATATATCTGTATGTATGTATATATATAAAAAAACAAAGTAAAGGCATTAGTTTATATATATATATATATATATATATATATATATATATATATATATATATATACATACAGACA
>OZ038508.1:6122206-6162206 GCA_964036315.1 Acanthosepion esculentum | reverse complement strand
CATTTCATCAGAGGCTATCTAAATTAATGAACCCACACCCTTACTACACTTCTTTTATATGCCATATCCCTGAGTATAGGGGGCAATTGTGGCTCTCCAGAACTTCCTCTCCCTTGAAGCTCACAGCAATTTTTCTCCCTTTGCTAAAATTCCTCAACTTTTCCATCATCTATTCCTATAAGTTTTTCATGTCGGTGGCTTGTTGCCTTCTATTATTTTCCCTTGCACTCAATATACCCTTGTTTTACTCATGATGAGGTATTGCTTAAATAAATCAGGTGAGACGTCCTATCATTGCCTTAACCCTCTCTCTCTTTTTGTCTCTATCTCCATGCAGGTTATTTCTTCCCTGTTGTTGTGATAGGTTAATTGAATATCGTTTTACTCCCTGACTGCAAGAGCAATAAAGAGTTAATTAATCTCTAAAGACATTTCTTAGATTTCCCTAACATTGCGCAAAAGAAGGTGCTAGGAACTTTTGCCTCAATTAAAAGATAAATAGTTCTTTATCTCTCCGTTGGGGCATGATATAATCGATGAAGGCAACAGGCTTTTCAGCCAAGCAGATGTTTTATCACACACACAAGATACATATGTCTATATCCATCTAACATCTAATTTCATCAGTTCATGCCTTAATAACTAAGATTTGCAATGCCATACAGATAGGATAAACTCATTCCCTTTGACTTCCATTGGTAAGAAGGAAGTTCCATTTTGAGCTGCTCCTTGTTATGAAGACATATCTCAGCTGATTTGCAGGCAAATAAACTAACATACTCAAGAGCGAGAGTCGGATGTGAACGGGACAAGGCCCCATCACAAAATGACCATTATCGTCGTTTACGCATAGGCCTGACGCACGAGTTCCGGTCAAAAAATAAAATAATATTTCAAACTGCTTCTATTTTTTGACCAATAAAAATGCTTCCCTCCTAATAATACTCGCATCGTTTTTTGAGCCTGTTAAGCCATAAAAAACGCCATAAAAAGGTGTCACACGGGTAAATACAAAGCAGTCAACAGGACGCCGCGGAAGAGTTCTGTCACAGTCAGCAGCAGTCAGCAGGAGGAACGTCACGCCAACCAGTGGGAACTACTATGATAGATCAACCTGGATCGGCAGCCGGCTTATGAACTGTCCCAAAACCACACGTTCCTATTAAAATAAATCACGTAAATCTATTTCTGCTGTTGTATTTCTGTCTTGCAACCATAGGCTTGTCTATAACATCCTCTATGAAACAGACACCCAAGGCGATGATTCCCTAAACCCTTTAATCTTATTCTCTTCAAGTCTAAGGTCAACTGTGACTTATCAGACAAACTCTTATAATAATCATACTCATAATAAATATACAATTTATACTTGCTATACACTTCTAACATTTCCCTAACATTGTGCAAAGGATGGTGTTGGTAACTTCTGCATAAAACTAACAGTTCTTTATCTCTTCATTGTGGCAAGATATAATTGATGAAGGTAACAGGCTTTTCAGCCAAGCAAATGTTTTATCAGACACACTCAATCCATTATATATATATATATGTATATATATATTGACAGATCTAACCTATTTTTCAACTCTTTCAAAAACCCTTTATTTCCTGCCCACATTGTAAAGAGGTCAATGCAGAAAACTAATTTCTATATTTATTTGATACATTATCATCAATTCCGCCTTGCCCTTGTGTCAAGACAAATGGAGACCTGGACATCAGACCCACTGTAAACTGTTCATTAAATTTGGTAACCATTTTCAGTATTGTCGATAGTAAGCCATAAAGTTTGCAATGAGTGCAGCACGATTTCCTTGCCCTTTTCCCTTAAACACCATCAGTTATCACGTTTTTCTTTCATGCTTGGAATAAATAACCCAAATTCAGAATCTGTTTACTTTATGATGGCTGACATTAATTGTGACAAAGGATGTAAGTAATTTCACTACAGTACTTATCACTGTTGCGTGTACACAAACACACACATGCACATTCACACATTCACACACACCACACACATGCATATATATATATATATATATATATATATATATATATATATATATATATATATATATATATATATATATAAGTGATTTTATATCTATACATAATTCCCTTACACTACTTATTTCTTGGGTGTATACATATAAATACATATATGTATCTGTGGATGTTTTACATATACATATATATATATATATATATATATATATATATATATACATATATATATATATATATATAAGTGATTTTATATCTATACATAATTCCCTTACACTACTTATTTCTTGAGTCTATACATATAAATACATATATGTATCTGTGGATGTTTTACATATACATATATATATATATATATATATATATATATATATATATATATATATATGTATATATGTATGTATATATATATATATATATACATACATATATATATATATATATATATATATATATATATATATATTTAAATTGTGTGTATTTAGGCAGCATTTTTTCATTCATACATGTTTCATTAAATAATATAGATAAGTGTTGTCTCTATATTTTATGTAAGTTTTTTTCATATAGTCTGATAAGCTTAATAACATTATCATTAAATAATGAAAGAAAATCACAATATTGATGCATATTTTTTAATCCAATCGAAGCTTTCGGCTTACATAAGCCATTATCGAAGATGACAATTACACAACTATACTTAAACATGAAAACAATAAACAAAAACTAAAAATTCTTGAAGCTATATGCATAAAATAGTTGAAACCTAACCTGAACAAAATAAACTATGAAATCTCCACAAATATCCTTAAATGCCTATAATTAGTAAAAGAAGCCATTGGTTGATAACAACGGCTTTCCATACTCAATACTCATCGAATTCACTCTCGCATGATCATGTGTGACGTCATGAGCTGTGATGCGATTTTCGCTTTCAGCATCTTATATGCACGTGTTTATCATTGCTTGGAAATCTTCCATGTAAGCAGAAACAGACTATCATCAATTTCTTGTTCGTGTATTGCTTAATATATTGTGTAATAGATAGACAGATATACAAACATATTATATATATATATATATATATATATATATATATATATATATATATATATATATATATATATGTATTCATATAAAGACACTACCCCGGTTTCAGTATCATCAGAACAGTTACTTTTGGGTGGTCCATCCACAAGTAACTTCTCTGACGTGACTATAAGGATGAAACTCGGGTAGTGCATTGTGTGGGGATTTTTCTAATCTTATATATATATATATATATATATATATATATAAATATGTTATGTCAGCATAACAGAATATCATCTTTGATGATGTATATCTTCATTTAAATGTCTGTATAACCCTCTGATTAAAAGTCAAATTTAAAAGACAATTTTTCACGTCATATGAGAGCTCAATGTATGATACAGAGCAAAATTATAAGAATAATTAGGAAAAAAACTGAAAATTGAAAATCCATAGTCAGTAATAAATTTATTTTGGTGAATATAAGCATGTTCATCTCATCAGTCCGACTATATTTTATGAAATGGAATCAAGATATCCCAGATAGATATACAAAGATTAAAAAAAGGATAAAAATTAGACAGATAAAACAATAGCAAAAATAAACTGACCTAGAAAAGTTTGGGGGTGGGGCTTACATTACAAAGAGAGAGAAGTGGAAAAAGAGTTAATATGAAGGGGAATGAAAGGTAAAAAGATAGGAAAGTTAAATTTAAAACAATGCCACAATAAAGTGTCAAATAAAGTTCACATAAAGAAGGGGTTAAAATGGGGTATATTTAAACAGCATCATCATCATGTAATTATCATCATCATAATATTAATCATAATAATAAAAAATATATAATATACATATAAGAAAATTATATATATTATTATAATATTTACATTAGTCGGATTATTGTCCTCATCTTTGTCGCCATATTTGTCACAACGTTTCGGCCGTTGTATGCTCCGGCCTTCTTCAGGTGGTTGGAATTTCGAACCAAACCCTTTATTTCGATCACTGGGGTAGACTGTTCTAGTTCCATGAGCCATGTTTGATGGATGTCAGTTATCAGTTATCTCCTGTTAATTTTCCCTCTGAAAGTTCTCCACTGCCTGAACCGGGTATTGAACTCACACTCTTTGGGTCTGTCACTGGATCTAACCAACGCCGTTATCCACTGTGCCATGTGTCCTTATAAACATAAAAAATAAAGGATAAAACACACCCTCACACACACACACACACACATATATATATATATATATATATATATATATATATGATGGACTCTCCCGTCGGTTTCAACGTATGAGGTTCCGACAACTGTGCTTATTCAACCCTGTGTGTAAGTCGGAAGTGACATTTCAGTCCTGCTAGTGATTTGCAAAGAAGTCTACAGATTGTGCAAGAGTGTGGATTGTTGGAGTGTGTGGCCGGTACAGATATATATATATATATATATATATGTGGCCGGTACAGATATATATATATATATATATATATATATATATGTATATATATATAAACAAGAAGATACACATGCATGTACATATATTTATGCACATGCATGCACATATATATATAAAGAATACAAAAATCTAAACATATACACATATATATATATATATATATATATATATATATATATATATATATATATATATATATATATGTCGAAAAATTATAACTAATAATAATAAAAATGTGATAATAATAACAATAAAAATTAAAATTAAAATTAATAATGAAACATATAACAATAATAAACAATGATAAATAATAATAAGAATAATAAAAAATACTCATAAAGATAATAAAAATATGATTTAGACATCCACATAATAATCACATAAATAATTAAATACATCTACAGACTCATGGATACATGTACAACAAGCACATACAAATACTTAAACACATACATATATATATATATATACAAACACATGCACACAGATATGCTTGTACATATATATAATTAAAAACCCAGTTCACAAGTGCATTAGCCATAAAGTAAATGTTTTAGGATAATTTAAATCTATTTTTATGTTGACACTTGAAAAAAAAAAATATATGTATATGTGTGTGTGTGTGTGTGTGTGTGTGTGTGTGTAAAAAGTTTTGGGTAAGTAATCCAAGTAGATCCTATTAATATCAAATATTAAATCTGATCAGCAAAAGAGGGCTCAATATACTTATTATAGAGCATATAAGTGAATTAAAAAATGAAACCCAAATTATGCCATTCAGATAGCCATTTTGTCCCTGGGAGATTCTCCCTGGGACTTGTCAATGCAAATATATTTGTTAAAGAAATGAATATATATATATAATTTGTGTATTTAGGCAGCAAATTTTCTTTTAGGCATTAAAAAAATTACAAACATTATGTCTGCTTATTTTTAGCATAATCCGTTCATATTCATCGATATTTTTCCGTGTATTACAATCAAATGATGCAAGAAATGCACTGTAACAGTGAAAATCACCTTCATTTCTGAAGTACTTTCCATCTCTTTCTGAGATCATCATCAGATGTGCAACTGGTAAAGTAAAAACTATGTGTAGCAATCCATTACTGAATTTTTTCTTTTTTAAATGCAATGGCCGACAGTTTTGCTTTAGTTTTCATTAGAACAGGAAAAAATTATCCACTATGGAATTTTTTCTTTTATGTTGGAATGTCATGGTCAAGTACACATTAAAGCATGAAAACTGTTCATTTTATACGCATTTTTAGAACATTTTTGTAGTATTCACTGCTGATTGTATTCAGTGTCAGCTTCACTTTTTTAATGAAGATTACTTTGAGGATCTGTAGTTTTAATTTGTCATTTTCTTGGTATAGGATAGTTGTGTTATCAGTCAGTATTTTTTTATACTGTGAATGCGGACAGGAATGTTGGTGTAATGTCTCCGAAAGAGAATGAAAGTACTTGTGAAATAAAAGTGATTTTCAATGTTACAGTGCATTTCTTGTATCATTTGATTGCAATACACGGAAAAATATCCATGAATATGAATGGACTATGCTTAAAATAAGCAGACATAATGTTTGTAATTTATTTAATCACACACACACACACACACACACACACACACACACACAAACACACATATATATATATATATATATAATTGTGCATTTGGTCAGAAATCACTCTTTTATACAAGTTTCATTAAAGATGACTGACAAGGTGCTGTGATTAAGCATTTTATTGAAAGTATTTACTTTTCTGGATATAAATTTTGCAAAAACTGTTCAAATATATATATTGCTAATTCTATTTCTAGGAATGTTGGTTTCCTGTGTCATGCAAGACAATTTTTCTCTCCAGAATCTATCTTGCATATTTATATGTTTGCCATTCAACCTTGCTTTGAATACTACTGCAAAACATCTGGTTCCAGGGCTCCTGCTATATATTTAGAAATTCTTGATAAAAGCCTAAGAAGAATTGCTCTGATTAACTTTCCTCTATGGTACTTAAACTTTATGAATTTAAGAGCAGATTGGCAGCTAGGTCTCATCATTTTACAGTGGAAATGGTCAGATGTAACCATAAGTTCCATGTAAACAGTTTCTTCTATCACACTGCTCACTTGTCAAACTGTCTTCTGGCTTCAAGCATTCTCAGTAACATTTGATCTTCTTCATTCTTGTTCTTTTATTCTTGTTCTTTTATTCATGTTCCTTTATTCTTGTATTTTCATTCTTCTTTTATTCTTGTTCCTTTATTCTTGTTCGTTTATTCATGTTCCTTTATTCTTGTATTTTTTATTCATGTTCCTTTATTCATGTATTTTTATTCTTCTTCATTCTTGTTCTTTTATTCATGTTCCTTTATTCATGTATTTTTATTCTTCTTCATTCTTGTTCTTTTATTCATGTTCCTTTATTCTTGTTCCTTTATTATTCTATTTCCTTGATAGTGTTTTTTTCTCATATTTTCTAACTCTCAGTTATCTTTTGCCTCTTTGTGTCTTTATTAACTTCATTGAGGTGAAATGATTAAAAAAAATATAAGTAATTTCATCACACTACTTATCTCTGTAAGGTGTAAACATATAAACACATACATATGTGCTCAGCTGTTATATATATATACTTATTCTACACGTTATACTGTCCAAAAATAGGTCAAAATTAGATTATAAAAGTTTCTACTTATATTTAATTTCTAAATCACTTCTATATTCCTAAACATACCAAGAAGAAATGACCACTTCTAAATTTATTAATTTACAAAACTCTTCCATTGATTACAGAATTACTAGTGATAAAATCATTTATTACCGCCATTGTTAGCCACCTGACGAGATGTTTTTGGATATCAAAACAAATATGCAATTTTGTCATGGTAACTTGCATGTTCCAGTGTAACAGTTTATAATAAATATTTATTGCTCTACTTCGTGTATTTAGCCCTTTTTTAAATTAATGTTATGAACGTTTAAATTTATATTCTTTCATTCTTTTACATTTGGATAGTTTGCTCCTGTTAAGGTTGAGTACTTTTACCATTAATCTAAACTATGAACATGGATAAAGTTGATTTCAGAATTTCACTGAAAAATATTCCTATTCCAAACAAACGGGATAACTTCAAAAATTATCTTAAAGACTGTAGATTTTATACAGAAGCTGAGATGGAAGGCGTATTTGTGTTTTCATTAAAGACAAGTGTGTTCCCAACACAAAGGATATGTATGGATTTAAAATCTGAACACTGAACCCCTCATTTACAAATGATTTAAAACTGAGAGAGATTTATTTGATATTATCAACAATATCACCTTTCAGAACCATAAAAATAAAATTAAAAAAATACTTGGACATGTTGGTTCGAGATATAAATAAATCAAATCAAATTTTCGTAAAATCAGATAAAACTTCAAATTTCTATAAGCTGGATCCTATGGAGTACAAAATTTTGATAAAGAAAAATTTAATGAAAAACTATAAAAAAGTCAACATTGACAATTCTAATTGTGTTAATACTATCAACTCTTTGGCTAAAAAATCACTGACAAGTTGGAAATCAGTGATAGGATAGCCAAACTCACTACTAAGGAGGCTTATGTGTTACTAAAAGACTAAATGATCACAAACCTGAATTTCAACATAAATTACCCACAAGAATTATTAATCCAGCTAGATCAGAGATTGGTAGAATGCATCAACCTATAAATACTAAATCAACTTGATCTTATACAATGGAGTTGTACTTCTAAAGTGATTGATTGGTTCAAGAACATTGAAGACAAAAGAAATTGAACTTTCCTCCAATTCAATATCATGGATCTTTATCCCTCATCTTTAAAGACCTTTTCCATTTAGCATTGGAAGTTGTTAAAATTTTATTCAGACATTTCGAAGAATGAAATTAACATTATTTTGAACTGTAGAAGATCAGTCCTAATCCATGATAATGAACAGTGGATTAAAAATTTGGCTGATAATTACAACATAACAATGGGATCATTGGATTCTGCAGAGTATTCTGATTTAGTTGGATTGTTCTTATTGTACAACTTCAAAGCCTATGAAGATATTGATTTAAATAATATACGGCTTTTTAGGGACGATGGTCTCATGGTTGTAAATAACTCTACTAGAAGTAAAGTTGATAAACTTAGGAAATTAATCCATAGAGATTTTAAATTTTTTAATCTTAGCATAATAATTAATACCAATATCAAACAAGTTGATTTCTTAGGCGTAACTTTGAGTTTAGTTCTCAATAGTTTTCAGCCTTACATGAAAAACAATGCCAACCCAATTTATATCCACCCTAAATCAAATCATTTACCGTCTGTAATCCAACATATTCCATCATCTGTTAAACGACATATTAACCAACACTTCTCTTACAAAGAGAAATTCGAGAAACATAAAATGGTTTATGATAAAGTTATTAGTGATAGTGGGTTCAGGTCTTCTGAAATTAAGTTGTAGAAGATTATGATTGTTCCAGAAAGAAAAACAGAAACAGGAAGATCATATGGTATACACCTCCATTCAATCAATTAGTTTGTACTAAATTGGGACACAAGTTCCTTAACTTAATTGATAAATGTTTTCCTAAAAGTAATTCATTAAGTAAAATTTTCAATAGGAATACTTTGAGACTTAGCTATATATGTTGATGATTTTGACTTGGTCACCCAAGTAAAACAGGAAATTCAAGCTCTGATGGATAATATTTCATGTTATTACAAAGTTTCAGGCCTTACTATCAGCCTGGACAAGACAAAGGTCATGTTCCAACCTTACAATGAATTATCCATATTTTTAGATGGCCGCAAACTTATTATAGTAAACAAATTTACATGAAATCCCATGTGCAAGCTGAACTGACTTTAAAAACAGGCCAGTGGCCCTGTAAAAAACAACTTATTTTTTTGACATCTGTATCTATAAGTATTGCAAGTCATTTGTAAAAAATTTTTAAAAAGTCAAATATAAAGAAAAATTGACAATGAAAACATTAATAAAAATGAAAGAAAGAAAATAAGAAGAAAAGGAATAAAGAAAAACTAGCATGACAAGGAAAAAGTAAAGTAGACAGATAAAAAAGGAAAAAAGAGAAAGAAAGAAAGAGAGCAAAAATAGAAAGAAAAAAGAAAGAAAATTAGATAAAGAAAGAGTGAAAATGAGAAAGAAAGAAGACGAGAAAAATATAGACAAAAAGAAGAATGAATGAAAGTAAGAAAAAAATTAAAGAAAATTGGAGAAAGAAAGCAAAAAAGAGAGAAAAAGGGGGTGAAAGAATGAATGGAAATAAGAAAGAAAGAAAGAAAACTAGTGATGAAAAAGAAAGTAAAAATAGAGAAATAAAAAAGAATAAAAAATTGAGAAAAAATAATCATGAATGTTGGCAGACAAAAAAAAAGAAAAAGGGGCAAAAGAAAGACGAAAGTGAGAAAGAAAGAAAAAAAGAAAGAAAGAAAGAAAGGAAGGAAGAAAGAAAGAAGAAAACTAGAGATGAAAAAAAAAGTAAAATAGAGAATCAAAAAAGAATAAAAAAATGCAAAAAATAGTCATGATTGATGGCACATAAAAAAGAAAAAGAGGTGAAAGAAAGAAAGAAAGGGAGAAATAATGAAAGAAAGAAAAAAGAAAGAAAGAAGAAAACTAGAGATGAAAAGGAGAGTAAAATAGAGAAAAAAAAAATGATTAAAAAAAATTGAGAAAAAAAATTCATGAATGTTGGCACCAAAAAAAATAAAAAGTGGCGAAAGATAGAACGAAAATGAGAAAGAAAGAAAGAAATAATGAAAGAAAGAAAAAAGAAAGAAGAAAACTAGAGATGAAAAAGAGAGTAAAATAGAGAAATAAAAAAGAATAAAAAAATTGAGAAAAAATAATCATGAATGTTGGCGCAGAAAAAAAAGAAAAAGAGGCAAAAGAAAGAACGAAAATGAGAAAGAGAGAAAGAAAGAAAGAATGAAAGAACGAAACCAGAGATGAAAAATAAAATAAAATAGAGAAATAAAAAAGAATAAAAAAATGCGAAAAATATTCATGAATGTGTGCATAGAAAAAATGTCTTTCCAAAGCAGACACACATGAGAAAAAGAAAAAAAATGAGTGCTGGTCAAAGAGTGATAACCACAAGAACATCAAAAAAAAAAAAGAAAGTTAATGTCAGCCAGAAAGAGACAGAATGAAAAGACACTAGAATTTGATGAAAGAAAATGATTTAAATTGAAAGACACTTGATTGTCTGTTTTCTTCTGCAAAAGAATAAGAAATACAAAAAACAAAAACCAAAAGAAAGAACATTGAGCACCTCTTATTCGGTAATTTTGCTTATACTGCTCAGCGATCAGAAGTAACTTTTTGATTTATTTATTGCTCGAGTTTTAAGGCCCCTTTCCTCATTTTATCACGAGTCCATCAAATATGCATAATATTCCTCTGCTTCTCGTTCCTTGAGAGAAGCATTGAACAGTTTTGTCTTTTGGTAATGCCTTCTGACAGCAAGCAGCGAGAAAAGAAAATGGACAGTGGGCAAGCTGCCATTGCAACACCAAAAGAAACATAACTGTAGTTAACCCCAGTCAGGAGACGACTCCTGTCACGTGAAAGCAGAAATAATTAGATTCATTAATGTTTTATTACTAACCCCTTATTCCATAACCAATACGAAATGTGTTAGAAGAAGTCTTGTTTTAAAAAAAAAAGGAAAAATTGCATCAACAGAAACTAACCCCAACACACCTTACATTAACATGGCTGCCAGGGCAGCAAATATGAATGTTGAAATTTGTTATGACCCAACTTAGGAGCTCATCAAAGTAATGCCGAGAGCCTAAATGTAACTGAGTTGAAGCCATCAGAAATGACAAGGAAGTTCATATAAAACAGTGTAAATGTGTTGATTAGGAAAAGATGTGTTCATAATGCTTTCCCATTATTTTTTCTGGGTGAAAACTGTCAAGACTTATGGCCTGTCCAGGTTTTATACCTTGCCAAGAACATTATGAACAGATGACAAACACTTCTCCAGCCAAAACTGCTTTTGCTATGATCTTTCTTGCCTGATATTAACCCCTTAACTGAATTGCAGACATTTTTCTTTAACTTGTGCAGTAAGCTGATATGAAGGATGAGGTTTGTGTGGTTTGTATCAATTATTGTAGTTAAAAAATATTAGAATGTTCACTTTCTGACCATGAGACCCGGGTTCGAATCTCCCCATGGTTGATCTGTAAGGAAGGTGACTTCCTGATGTTATCGGACTGGATCAAGGCCCGATCCCAGCATGTGGCACCTTTGGAAAGTGCCTGAAAACCATACCACAGGTTGACCCAAGCCTTGTGAGTGAAATTGGGTAGATGGAACTCTTGTGGGCCGTTGATAGCTGTGCTAGAAAAAAAACACAAATCATCATGGCCGAGGGATTGAGCATACATGCTGGCCTTGCTCAAATTGTTGATCATGCTAGATAATGCACTCTCTCCCAGAAACTGTAACTAAGGTCTGCTCAGCATAGTTGCAGTATAAACCACAGGTTGGCTTTGTGGGTGTTGAGCAAACACAAATGTGCCTGAGTAAGCATCTGAAATAGGGATTGGCTATATATATATATATATATATATATATATATAGAGAGAGAGAGAGAGAGAGAGAGAGAGATTCCAGCATGTTTCATTGAATAATATAGAGATACAGAGTGAGATGAGTAAATTGTCACCATTTTATATTTTTAATTTCATGCATGCATGTTGTTGTTTTTTATTTTGTTGACTGCAATTTATAGTAGGGTCAGTTGGGCACCATCTGTGCGAAAATGTGCACAATTCACTGTGTCAGAATTTTGGAAAAGGCATGCTGTACTGCTTGGCATTTGAACCGGAAGCTCCAATACGAACATTTGCGAGTGTTTGAGTGTCAATCTGAGGACAATGCAGAGGATTTAGAAAGTTTTGAATGAGAGTCGAATAGCGATTATTGTCATTCTCAGGGGTGAATTGTGAAGATAAAGTTTATTGTAATTGTGATTGTTGTGATGTTGATTTTTGAAAACATACATGAACTTGCTCTCTTATGATTATTTTAAAATTTAAAATTTCTCAATTTTAGCAAAATGGAATTTTTGTAAACACATGTCTCAATATAAGGGAGCTAACCAGAAATGGTAGAAATTCAAAATGGCATTAAATGTTGGTCAAATGCATTTTAAAACATTGCTGATACACTCATAATAAATTTTATCCATTGTCGATGGATTTTTAATATAAAGGGTCTTGAGAATTTGAACACTTTGTTTATTATTTCCATGGTGTAGTATATTGGTGTTGTCAATAAGTATTTTCCTGTATTGAGAAGGTAGACAGGAATGTGCTTTTAAATGTTGTGCAACAGGACTTGTATCTGACAAATGAAGTGTAAGACATCTTGATAATGTTGTGGTCATCAAACCAACATATGTACTTACATTTTGTCAAAGATACAATCTCCCAAAGGACATTTAACTTAATGAATTTCAACTTAACATAAAGAGCTAATTAGAAAACAAGAAAGGATTATTATAAAATAAATAGATATAATATGTTTATATTATTCAATGAAGCATGTCTGAATGAAGATATGCTGCCTAAATTTGCATATATATTTTAGTTTTATAAAACCTAAATATACATATATATTTTAAAACCTAAATATACATATATATTTTAAAACCTAAATATACATATATATTTTAAAACCTAAATATACATATATATTTTAAAACCTAAATATACATATATATTATAAAACCTATATATACATATATACTTTATTTTTATAAAACTGCTTCTCTTTAAGATTAATACCTTCCACCCTCCCCTGACCACTGCCTCATGCATTTTGTCTGATTGAAACATTGAAATGGATAAATTCTGTATCAATTTTTCAATGGCTGTCACAGTTAAATTTCTAATTCTGACTCAGTCTATACACCAGGGTTAAATAAGACTGATGAAGTTTTTGTCAGTTGAAATAGATCTATCCCCAATATGAGGTAATTTTAGATTTTTTTCATGTATATATATATATTAGCTCTGGATTTTATCCTCCTTGGGTCTACCCATACGGATTACCTAGTTTTTCGCAGACTAAATATATATATATATATATATATATATATATATATATATATATATCCAAGTATAGGATTGGTGTATATAGAATAAATTCCATTAACCAAAAAATACTATTCTTAAAAGAGTGCTCAATACAGAGTAGAGCAAATATAATTTATTCAAAAAGTGATGGTGTTGAATGGCATTCAACACCATCACTTGATAAAACACCAGAAGTGTTGAAACAAAATGGCTATTTTTGTAGTGATTTTATAACATATTTATGTTATAATTTTCTAAATGATTATATATATATATATATATATATATATATATATATATATATATATCCTTTTGTATAATTGACAAAAATACAATATGAGTTTAGGGCCATCTCACATTGAAACATCAGTTCTCATCCGATCACTGGAAAATATCGAGTGCTGTAAGCTGAGATGTTAAGATCGACAACTACTCAGAATTATAAATCGGAGCGCTAGGTTTGATTTCCATTCGAGTTCGTTATATTCACTTCCGTGCAAATACCCTTGTGAAATTCTATGAATCCATCTCGTCTCATGCCAGCAGGACAGATTCTGGACCCATTAACTAGAAGCAGAAAAATATTGAATCCAAACCAGCCTGGAGAGTTTAGGCAGAGGCAAGATGATCTTCTTTTCAGAGCCAACAGATGGCATGCAGCTAGGAGATGGGAAAAACTCCTATTCAAAATATCTGCAATTGTAACATCACCTGATGTAGCACACAGTGAACTAGTACATGACATATAGTGCAAGAAGTGTGCATTGTAGGGTACAGGCCAATTAAAACAATTCACTTGTGCAGGTTGTTCTGTAAAAACTTAGAACTTACTGGCCCCTCATTCTTGACTTGAGAATCCATAAATATATATCCAAGTTATCCACTGCTTTAACCAAGTATTGAACTCACAAGAGTGTGAGTTCAATACCTGGTTAAGGTGGTGGAGAACTTGGAAAGGGGAGTTAACAGGAGATAACTGATAACTGACATCCATTAAACATGGCACGTGGAACTAGAACAGTTTATCCCAGTGAGCAAAATAAAGGGTTCAGTTTGACATTCCAACCCCTGAAGAAGGCTGGAGCATACAACAGCTGAAACGTTGTAATAAATATGGCAACAAATAGTCTGAATAATGTAAATAGTGTACATAATACCTCATCTCAGAAATATAGACAGATACTGAAAGGCTGAAACGTTGTAATAAATATGGCAACAAAGATGAGGACAATAGTCCGAATAATGTAAATATTGTACATAATACCTCATCTCAGAAATATAGACAGATACTGAATGGCCAAAATGTTGTGATAAATATGGCAACAAAAATGAGGACAATAGTTTGAATAATGTAAATAGTGTATATAATACCTCATCTCAGAAATATAGACAGATACTGAAAGGCCAAAATGTTGTGATAAATATGGCAACAAAAATGAGGACAATAGTTTGAATAATGTAAATAGTGTATATAATACCTCATCTCAGAAATATAGACAGATACTGAAAGGCGGAAACGTTGTAATAAATATGGCAACAAAGATGAGGACAATAGTCCGAATAATGTAAATATTGTACATAATACCTCATCTCAGAAATATAGACAGATACTGAATGGCCAAAATGTTGTGATAAATATGGCAACAAAAATGAGGACAATAGTTTGAATAATGTAAATAGTGTATATAATACCTCATCTCAGAAATATAGACAGATACTGAAAGGCCAAAATATTGTGATAAATATGGCAACAAAAATGAGGACAATAGTTTGAATAATGTAAATAGTGTATATAATACCTCATCTCAGAAATATAGACAGATACTGAAAGGCTGAAACGTTGTAATAAATATGGCAACAAAGATGAGGACAATAGTCCGAATAATGTAAATATTGTACATAATACCTCATCTCAGAAATATAGACAGATACTGAATGGCCAAGATGTTGTGATAAATATGGCAACAAAAATGAGGACAATAGTTTGAATAATGTAAATAGTGTATATAATACCTCATCTTAGAAATATAGACAGATACATACAAAGAGGTTGATCAATATTGTCCAGTTCACACTTCTATCTGGTCTTTTGAATAGGAGTAAAGGTTTTTGCCCCTGCTTCCTGTATAGGACTGGGTTACTGGTTCCTCCTAAACTATTCTCATATTCTTTCTCTCCTAGTAGCCCCTTGTATCTTAATGGTATTGTCATCTTGCTTGGGGGTAAGGGATTAAAAAAAATTAAATAAATATGTCTATTGAATGTCATCGTTATTCACTTAATTTTAATCTGAAATTTTCCTTGTATATGTGTTTATTATTCAACACTGGATTAAGTGCATTGACAATTAAAAAAAATAAATGCATCTCTCATCATTTGGCTATGGAGTGATTGATATAATGAGGCATATAATATGAAAATGCTGAATAAAATAAAATATTCCAAACAGTTTATGAATAAAGTTTGAACAAAATAAAACTAACAGAAAATTTATATTTCATTTATTTTGTGGGGTAGATAGCTTTTGATGTAAAAAGTGCTATGTATGTGTTATTCTTACACTTTAAACCCTGGACCCATCTCTTTAATGAATTTTTCTCATGCCTATTGTATTTCTGTGTAGAGACCACACAGCATCAAGATAGGAATTAACTAAAAACATCTTGCATTGAATTAAGAAAAAAAAAGAAAAAGTGTTTATCTACAGAACTTTGACATGTCTACTAAAATGTCAGCAACTTGTCATTGTATAAAATCACAGAAAGAATGCCACTGCCAAGCATAAGATGTAAAGAAAGCTATCCATTTCTAATCTTAAATCTGTCTTACAAAAGATTGGACCCCACCCCTACCTAAAGCCATGAATATATATATACAATTTTTTTTTCAGTTGAAAAAACTTGAAAATTTATTACTTTTCTTTTTGTTTTTGTTTTGTTCTTTACTGTGCGCAAAAGCTTACTTGATAAGAAATATGGCTTAACTTTTGTTTGAAAGTTATTTTTGCCAAAACAAAGCATTAGCTTTTGGTCAATGGCTTGATTTGAATAAATTGAAACCGCCTGGTCATATAATAATCGTACTAAACGTACATTGCTTTACACAGGTTTTTTGTTTTCAATTTCAAATATTGTATTCTTTTATTTTATATAAGTTTACACTCTGCAAGTACTGTTATTATGTCACCCAATAATACTTGCCACATGGTCAGGTCATCAGCAACTAAACCAGTTACCCCTGAAGGCTTTTCTAGAGTGGAGGGTATCTCCACCCTGAACCACAATAATAGCATGGTAGTGAAATTTAGGATTTCTCAGTTTTCTGTGAATTGAATTTGATAAAAGTTTTCCCAGCTGGTTTGCACAATATGGCAACACCATTGTTAGGTTTTCATTATTCTGTGTAACGTCCTTTATTTTTTATTTCAGATTCAACAGTTTTTGCCTGAACCGTGGCATTTCTCCTCTATAAGAACAACGTGACGTAGAAAAGGCATCAACGATGAAGAAAAGTCTGTTAACATTAAGGAAAGTGCTAAAGACAACTCTCTTCATGTCACTGCAGAGAAGTTAGGTCATCATGTGGATATGGTTAGACGATTCCTGGGTCAACCCTTCACCAGTGAAGAAACAATCCAATTGTGGGACCTCCAAGGCAGCTACAGATTTAAGGAATATTAGCCTCAAATTACATGGTAAACCTGGAAGAACAAGCAAAGCCATTTTTTCCTGTCGCTGAACTTCCTCATGTACCTAAAAACACCAGAAATCATATCCCCAGGATCATGGCTTCTATGCAAAGCCGCCTTGAAACAGACTCCTTTAATGCTCTGTGATGATGATGATGATGATGATGAAGATGATGATGATGATGATGATGATGATGATGATGATGATGATGATGATGAGGGGGGTGATGATGATGATGAGGAGGAGGAGGAGGAGGAGGCGGAGGAGGAGGCGGCAGATGATGATGAGGAGGAGGAGGAGGGGAGGAAGAGGAGGAAGAGGATGATGATGATGATGATGATGAGGAGGAGGAGGAGGAGGAGGAGGAGGATTTTACCATGTGGAAAAACTTACTAGATAAGAAATAGACATTAACCTAACTAAGAAGTTAGTATTTACAAGGAAAGCATTTCCTTCTGATCCCTATTTTTGATTTGGAAGGCATTGATACAGCAGGTCGTCCTTGATTTCTTTTGTTCCCATTATTTCTCTTACTCTCTTCAGATGATCTGTGTTGAGGGTTTCTCTTGGCCCAGTCTTTTGTTTTACAATAATTCCACAAATATTATTTATTAGATCGATGTCTTGTGTGTTAGACAGTCACTCCAAAAGCTTGATATGCCACCCTGTCTGAAGGTGGTGCCCTTTTTTTAATCACCATATAGCAATTCATGCAAATAAAAAACAACACCTTTATATAATACAGCATTTTAAATACAGGTTGAGAATCCCTTATCCAAAATTCTTGGCACTTGCTTCACTTTTAGATGTTTTTGGATTTTGGAATACAGCTTATTTAATTTGCAGATAGCAACTAAAACATCTGGCAGTTTGGGAATAAAACATAAGTAAAAACATGATATCACTTTACATTTCATAACAAAGGTAGATTTATACAAAATTTAATAAATTTTGTGTACATACAAATACAGGTAATAACATTAGTCATGTAATTAGTCATGTAATGCTCACATATTTTTTAGTGGTGAAATTAAGATTTCACGTAAAAATAATGTTTTTACATTTTATGTGTACAAAAACATGATCACTACTTACAAAAAATATATAAATGCAGAAATTTTTGACCTTTTGTATAAAATATTTATTGAGCACAAAACACCAAGTAAGTAACCCACAAACAAAGGTGTTGCTGTGACAATTGCTAACAAAAAACACCAGAATAGGCTACATAGCTGAGCTAGGAACCCTCACCTAGGATAGATGAAATCACTTACAACAGCCGCACCTTATCTGGGAACTTTCTCAGTGCTTTCTAAAATTACTATTTGCGGCAAGTCATGTCAGCACCTGAAAAACTTTCTGATTTTGGAGGTTTTTGGATTTTGGAATTTTAAATAAAGGATAATCAACTTGGATATTTTAAAATATAGGATGTTGTTGTAATGCCTTAACAAGATTGAATAGATTAGTATAGTAAGCCTCAACAGAACTAGTGAAATATTACAAAATTTTGATGTATGTTACTAGAAGATGAATTATTGTGTGCATACTATTTACATTGCTCGGACTATCATCCTCATCTCTGTTGTCATATTTATCACAATATTTCGGCTGTTGTACACTCCGGCCTTCTTCAGATAACTGGAATGTTGACCTGAACCCTTTATTTTGCTCACTGGGGTAGACTGTTCTAGTTCCACGTGCGATGTTTAATGGATGTCAGTTATCAGTTATCTCCTGTTAATTCACCTCTCCAAGTTCTCCACCACCTTAACCAGGTATTGAACTCACATTCTTTGGGTCCTGTCACTGGATCTAACTATCGCCTTTATCCACTATGCCATGTGTCCTTGAGGGTTCAGTTCGACATTACGACCACCTGAAGAAGGCCAGAGCGTACAAGGGCCGAAACGTTGTGATAAATATGGTGACAAAGATGAGGATGATAGTCCAAACAATGTAACTAGTACACATAATACCTCATCTCAGAAATATAGACAGATATATATGTATATGTATATGGTTATTCTCATACAGAACCAAACTGTACATTGTACACCTATTTCGGAAATTGTCCCTGAAGATGTCTTTTGTTATCATTTAGTTTGGAAATCAGATTTTTATTCAGCCTACGTAGCAAATTCATTCAATTTATCAAGCGTGTCCAAATTGGAAAGATCAGAATCAAGTATGCACAGTCTGAGAAATGATTTATCATCATCATCATCAGCAGCAGCAGCAGCAACAGCAGCAGCAGGAACAGCATCATCATCAACATCAGCAGTCAACTGTCGCCATCATAATCATCATTACCAACACCAACATCAACATTGTTGCCATCAACATCGTCATCGTCATCATCATCATCAGCAGCAGCAGCAGCAGCAAGGAACAGGAACAGCATCATCATCAACATCAGCAGTCAACTGTCGCCATCATAATCATCATCACCAACACCAACATCAACATTGTTGGCGTCATCATCATCATCAGCAGCAGCAGCAGGAACAGGAACAGCATCATCATCAACATCAGCAGTCAACTGTCGCCATCATAATCATCATTACCAACACCAACATCAACATTGTTGCCATCAACATCGTCATCGTCATCATCATCATCAGCAGCAGCAGCAGCAGCAAGGAACAGGAACAGCATCATCATCAACATCAGCAGTCAACTGTCGCCATCATAATCATCATCACCAACACCAACATCAACATTGTTGGCGTCATCATCATCATCAGCAGCAGCAGCAGGAACAGGAACAGCATCATCATCAACATCAGCAGTCAACTGTCGCCATCATAATCATCATCACCAACACCAGCATCAACATTGTTGCCGTCAACATCGTCATCATCATCATCATCAGCAGCAGCAGCAGGAACAGGAACAGCATCATCATCAACATCAGCAGTCAACTGTTGCCATCATAATCATCATCACCAACACCAACATCAACATTGTGGCCGTCAACATCGTCATCATCATCATCATCAGCAGCAGCAGCAGCAGGTAGAGGAACAGCATCATCATCAACATCAGCAGTCAACTGTTGCCATCATAATCATCATCACCAACACCAACATCAACATTGTTGCCGTCAACATCGTCATCATCATCATCATCAGCAGCAGCAGCAGCAGCAGCTGCAGGTAGAGGAACACCATCATCATCAACATCAGCAGTCAACTGTTGCCATCATAATCATCATCACCAACACCAACATCAACATTGTTGCCGTCAACATCGTCATCATCATCATCATCATCAGCAGCAGCAGCAGGTACAGGAACAGCATCATCATCAACATCAGCAGTCAACTGTTGCCATCATAATCATCATCACCAACACCAACATCAACATCGTTGCCGTCAACATCATCATCATCATCATCATCACCGCCATCATCATCGACGTCAACATCACCACCATTATTAGCAGCAGCATCAACATTGTCGCCATCATCATCATCATCATCATTGTCACTGTCATCTTCGTCATCATCATCATCATTGTCAGGGGTATCATGACCTGTTGTGGCAGCTGAACAACTGACAAGCTCTCTCTCTATCTGTCTTTTTTTAGTACCATATCTGAGTCTCTGGGAATGATCTTCATTTCTTGGTTGACTTAACATTGTGCAAAAACTTACTTTGGTGGATCAGCAGTGATAATTTTTATTAGTGCAATCTTTCTTTATCTTTTTATCTGCGATAATTCTACCATTACTGTAGATAAAAAATGCACTATTGTTTTTTTTTGCAGGTTGATATTTTTGTTAGAGGGAATTTTTAGTTTTTTCCATTTTTTTTATTATATAACACCTGCCAAAGATTTATAGAATTATCACATTTAGTTGATGGTCATTTATTTTTTTTTATTTAGTAGTAAATAAACTAATAACAGATAAGACGTAAATCATTTTTATTTAATAGCTAGACATTCTGATTTTATAAAATATGCCTAGATTAAAATATTTCAATTTAAGTTATAATTTTTTCCAGGCCATGTAGAGGAAAATATTATGAAATAAATTAATGGTGAGAAAAAGATTATCTCTAGTAATTTGCATTCCTAAAAAAATACCAGTAGAAGCGTAGATAGGAGGCACGGTGGAGTTATGGATAGTGGCTCGGATTGAGGAATCGGAGAGCCAAGTTCGAATTCCAGTCAAATCCATTACATTCACTTATGTGCTAATACCCTTGGGAAAGGTATGAATCCTCTTCTTCTATCCCCCAGCTATGGGTAAATAACAGGACAGACCGAGTTCTATAGCCTTGGATAGCAACTGGTCTATTGCAGAAAGAAATGGAAACCTACTGCGGGAAAAAATCTGCCTTGTCAGTCATGTATCGAAAGATACATGATCACCTAATCATGTATCATGCATGGCGCATAACTGACTGAGAAGACTAGAAATGCAGATTTGTCTACAATTAAAACAGATCCTACAGAGCTCAACAAGTCTTCTTTTATAATTGCATCAAATTTGAAAGATTAATAGGGAATAACGAACATCACTCTGCATCTTCCATCTTCCACTGTGGATTGCCTTTTTAAATGAGTTTAAGATCCTTTACATTCTTACAGTTGACTTTTCTTTTCGTTGGAGCCATGTTTCCTTTCAGTTAGGTTTTATGCCCAATTGTTAATCATTATTATCTGTCTTCTTAATTCTTATCTTTTATTATTCTCTCTCTCTAACAGTATTTTTTCCACCTGCTCTCTAACATTCAGCAACCCCCTTTGCGTCTTAGTGGCTTTATTGCCTAGCTTAGGGTGAAATGATTAAAAACAAAAATGTGGGCTAAAGAGAAACAATTATGTGGACAACTGTGTAAATGTCATATTCATTAATGAATCAAGAATCTGAATTCTCCACTGTGATGAACTTTTGTCTGGTGCCTTTCAGATGAAACATATAAAGATGATCACTTGAAGAAGACAAGAAAATTCCCAAAGTCATTTATGATATGGAGCTGCATGTTATTTAAAGGACCAAGGGAGATGCCGATCATTAACTCAACAATGACACATGGATACATTGAAATCTGAGATAATTTTCCCATTCCATTGATAGAAACATGCATATTATGCTCTGCAAAGATAGTGTAAAAGCCAAATATAAAGTTTAACATGTTATGCCATGTCCACTTGACTGCCATCCTGTATTCTGGCATAGACAGCATTACTGAAAAAGATGTGAAAATTCACATAACTAAAGCCTGGGCTGCCTTCAATAAAATGGATATAATCTGGAAATCTGATCTAGCAGACAATCTCAAATGGAGATTCTTCCTACACACTGTAAAGATGATTTTAATGTATGGTGCCACTGCTTTGACATTAAGTAAAACCCTGGAGGCTAAGCTTGATGGAACGTACACTCAGATGCTGAGAGCTATACTTAACATCTCTTGAAGAGAACCTCCAACTAAATCACAGCTCTATAGACCCATCCTGATATTTCTACAATCTTATGTGAACATAGAATGTTCTTTGCAGGACACTGCTGGTGAGCAAGACAAGAACTTGCAAGTGATTTACTGCTCCGTACACCTAACCAAGGCAGAAGATGAATTGGTCACCCAGCAATCATCTACACTGACCAGCTATGACACAAAATGTCACCATAATGACATTCCAACCTTGATGCACGGCCATGATGTTCAGCATGAGAGATTCATAAATGTCTGAATTGAGGTCAACTGAATAAAATTGATAGAAAAATAATTTGAAGACATTTTTCAGGAGGCAAATGCATTTTGCAGCAGAACAAACAGGATTAAGACTTTTCTTTGGGAAAGGCTTATTAAAATGTCAATGACATGACCAACAGTTTGGTACTAAATCCAATTGAAAATTTATAGTGGAAATTTAGAAAAATACTCCATGAGAAAGCTGTATCCGTCAATAAAATTTATTAACCATTATTCAGGAAATTTGGAACCACTGAAACATATTGCTTTAAATTAATGAAATTCCTGCCTGAAGGAATTAAAGCTGCCATAAAAGCTCTTGGAGGGGCAACTAAGTATTAATTCTAATATTCTTGTCGATCAATTCCAGAAATTTTCAACATTGTGTTATCCATAATATTTTTGGTCTACATGGCTTGGAAAAATTATATCATTAATTAGAGGACCTAATCTATTCTAAACTAGTTAATAAGCTCACATCACACGGTCGTCTTTCAAATAATCAATATGGCTTTCATTTCTCTAGGTCAGCTGCTGACGTATTAATGATTACTGCTGAAAGAGTTTATCAAGTTTTACATAAGAATGGTGAACCTTGTGCTGTTGCTTTAGACATCTCAAGGCATCTGACAAGGTTATTATTATTTCTCCAAAATTTTTAATATAATGTTTAGTCACAAAAAAATTCTTCTTACAATACTAAATATATTTTGGTTTAAATAACCCACTTAAGGTTAATAAGCTATAAAAACCAAATCAATCAGTCAATTACTAGTGTCATTACTATAAGAAGGCTTTGCTAGAAATACTTTTGCTGTTTTGACAGTCATAATTATATTGAATGTTCTTGGGTTTGATAGTGGAGTTGTTTCCCATTATCTTCTCCATGGTGATTTTATTGAGCCACCACACCTAGTTAGCTAACTGCTGACTCATCAAGTATTCTTCTTCCTTTTAATGGGTCTTATATTTTTTCATCCTACATGCTAACCACTTGCCACACTCACAATAAATAGGAGTGGAAAAAATGAACACAAAAAGGACACTTGTACTTAGAATCAGAAAGTGATAGCTAAAATTTCTATGGTACATAATGAGAAAAGAATGTTTAGAAAATTTGACACTCACAGGACAGATTGAAGGAAAGAGGGACAGAGGATACTGTGCATAACCTAACAAGCTTCTGTAAGTGCTTGGCAGAAAAGTGATAAGGAAACATAACAAAAAGACAAAATTTACTAAAAGTTACAGAATACAGGATATTGTGGAGAGCCGTGATCGCTCACACCCTGAAGGGACGCAGCACATAGAAGAAGTTGCCTTATAAATCTATTACTCAGATGCTTCTTTTCTTTTTTCAAAGAGTGACTGAATGTTTTTGAGTCTCTTGTTTCAAGCTGTTTTCCTTCTTCAATCTATAATTTGAACCTTCATTTGGTACAAACCAAACTAATCAAAGAAAATTATCTACAAAATGAATTGCGATTTGCAACACGTTCCCAGGGCGCACTTTCAGCAAATAGCTGATTCATGGATGCAATATAATCAGTGTCGGACGAAGGTGTTATGAGTCTCTCAGAATTTATCAAATCATGGAAATACTTAACAACAATATCAGCAAGATGATACATGCATCTCGGTCATCAAAGCTGGTCAGTGTCTCTTCGTGATTTCCAAAATATGACTGTAATTGTATGCATGATGGAAATAGTGTTAAACTAAGTGACGGATCTTGTGAATAATTCTGCATAATATTGATCATGTCAGGCTATCTTTCATGTTGCCCGTGTCCGACTTGTGTTGACGAGTTGTCAAGATGTGTCATTTTGTGTTTGGCGTTTGGAGTTGGTACTGATTGGAGGTAAGCAGCTGAAGTGACCAAATACAGACTATGTTCATTTCTCCTGATCGTGAATTCTACATTTGGCATCCATTTATCGTAGGTCTCAATATTTTTTTGCCTGATAGCATAAGTTAACAATTACTATCATACTACTTTGGCTTAGTCCTATGACGGTAAACTACATCTAGCAGCAAGACTTCTGATCAAGAGATTGGAGGTTTTGAGGAGCATGGAACCACCTCTTAATTGTTATAGCTTCCAGGTCCAACTTGACCCCGGGTGGTAGCACCTGTTAGGGTCCCAGCTATGGGCAAATAGTGAACCCTCAAACAAAAAACACTATGACAGTATAAAATTACATTTTTATGGTAAAAAATACAAGCAATAAATTTTTATACTGAAAATTACCAACACCTATTGATAGTAAAATGACCAACAATAAATTTTATCTGTAGGTGAAGGCATACCTATGCATTCAAAATATTTGGATTTCGGCAACTCATATACTGCTAGACAAAATCAACTGAACAACCAACATGAAATTGTTGGGGTATTAAGAAAGCATTTACATTTTAACAGAAAGTATATAAAAACAAGTGTAATTTAAATTGATTTAATATTATCAAAAACCTCATCGCCTCAATTTGCAATGACAGCAGACCTACAGAAAGAAAACTTTTTGATTCCTCTAGAAAAAAACTTTTGAAAAAACTCTATTCAAATTTTTCATTGTTTCTGAATCATCTTTTCCTCTTCTCAACTGTTGTATTGATAAAAACAAATGAAAATCTATAGGGGCTAAATATGGAGTGCATAAGGACCTTCCCATCCTGACAGTTAGTCCTGGGTTTAATGATAAACTACATCCGGCAGCAAGGCCTCTGATCGGGAAAGTGGAGGCTTTGAGGCGCGTAAAAGCATCTCTTGACTGCTGTTGTTCCCAGGTCCACCCTGACCGTGGGTGGTAGCACCTGTTAGGGTCCCAGCTATGGGCAAATAGTGAAACCTCAAACAAAATAAGACACTATAAAAACAATAGGAAAGTATAAAAATACATTTATAAAATACCAGCAATTAATTTTTATATTGAAAAATTACCAACAACACCTATTGATAGTAAAATGACCAGTAATACAATTTTATAGCAAAATGACCAACGATAAATTATATCTGTAGTTAAACCATACAAATGCATTCAAAATATTTAGATTTTGGCATTAAGTAACACACAGTGGTTGATATCCTGCTAAACAAAATCAGCAAAATAAACCAAACTACTTTGTCTGATCAAATCTCCAGCCTTCTTCTTCTGTCTTTTCTCTCTTTATTTCATTAATAATAACTGATAAGTATAAAAGCCAGTATCTGTTGCATTGTAATGATAAAATTAGCCGCTTCCTTATAAGGAAACATCTGGCATTCATTGACTGACACAGTGTTACTATCAGTAGAGATTAATAAAATCTTTTTCTATTTTTTATACAAATGTTCACCCAATACAAGCCCCAAGAGTCACTCAAGGTAGAGGGTTACAGTATGGTATTGTATTAGAAGTAAGAAAAAGCAAAAAGTAGAAAAGTTAACGGTTAACCCTAAAATTGAAGTGGTCAAGATTGGAAAGCATCCTGCCAGGAGTCTATTCCACAAAGTAGCAGTTCTTAGGACAAAGCTGAGGGGAACATACTTCTTACTAATAGAATACAGTGGGTGTCAGGATGAGTCATTGGTTGATCATAGTTGCAAAGGTCAGGGCTGATGGGACTAAGGAATGTAGCCTTTCAAAGCACATACTGTGGAAATAGTGATAGAAAAGCAACAGGCTCCCAATATTTCAATAGAGGGAAAGGGATTATAGGGTGGAAAATAATTCATCACCCACAAGGCAGCATAGACACTTTTCAATTCTATCAAGATAGGCAAGTAATGACAGGACAGCCCATTCCCAAACATGGCAGCAATAAACCATTTTGGGTCTGATCTTGTTCTTGTAAAGATAGAGTATAGCAGGGAGAGTCAGATGCTTACTGGAGTGGTACAGTGAACCAACCATTTTTCCAGGATCTATAACAAAAGATTGGATAGATGAGTTTCACTTCAGGTCAGAGGTGAGCTTGAGTCTCAATAGATGTTCAAGGAAAGAAGCCTCCTTGAAAGAAGAGCTTCCATTATGATGTGTGTGAGTTTGAGGTCTGCTTGTATATATCCCTTATATCTCCTGAAAAATTAATTTCGGTTGAGCTCTTTGGTTTGAGGTGTGAATTTGTAAACAGTGACTATTTAAGCTAATATTGCACGACTCTTCGGCAGAATTGAGTCACTGTCAGTCATTGTGTGTTTATCTAAATCTAAAAATAAACACTCTAAAATTCACCTTCATCCCTGTCATGCACCGACGGCTTAGTGGGAGAAGTTACGACTGACGCCAGTTCAGTCGGGTTTCGATCCTAGCTAGAGGCAACCGGATGTCTAGCCACACTGATGAGCTGTGAAACAGTGAAAAAGTCTGTCTGTGGATGACAAAAATATTGGCTCCTGAAAAATTAATTTCGGTTGAGCCCTCTGGTTTGAGGTGTGAATTTGTAAACAGTGACTATTTAAGCTAATATTGCACAACTCTTCGGCAGAATTGAGTCACTGTCAGTCACTGTGTGTTTATCTAAATCTAAAAATAAACACGCTAAAATTAACCTACATCCCTGCCGTGCGCCAACGGCTTAGTGGGAGAAGTTCCGACTGACGCCAGTTCAGTCGGGTTTCGATCCTAGCTAGAGGCAACCGGACATCTAGCCACACTGATGAGCTGTGAAACAGCGAAAAACAGTCTGTCTGTGGATGACAAAAATATTTATATATATATATATATATATATGTATGGGGATGCTGAAAACTACTTAGGTGACAAAAACAACCAAGAAGAATTCCTTTCAGCCATCAAATATACATGGTGTTATGTATAATGATATGAAGTTCATCATACATAACACGTTATTTCTCATGTGTAGTATACTCTTTCCCACTGAAAGACTGATACTTAATATTTTTAAGCACTCACATCTCATGAGTATGTGAGTGCGTATATATGTGTATTTATAAAATCTGTTTACATTTATATATATATATATATATATATATATATGTGTGTGTGTGTGTGTTTGTGTGTGTGTAATGAGCATAGACAGATGAACATAGGTATACATACATACATACATCTATATATATACATATATATATATATATATATATATATATATATATATATGTATATGTATATGTATGTATGTAGGCATGTATGTATATTCCAGCTTGCTTTTCAGTCTTAACAGCTTGATTACTTATGACATAAATCAGTAAAGATAATGTTTTTGTAATTTCATCATCGCTTTTAGCAAATTAATTTCTTTTCATTATTTTTCTCTTTGTCATTCAACATTAATGTATAACATTTTATTAGTTATCTGGAGAAGGATTATCTCTCGCAATTTCTTCAAATGAATTTATTCTGATCATTCCTCAGCATGAAGGAAAAAACACTGGTAGGGACAAACTCACAAATCAGGAATTAACAACACACAAACACACATACATACACACACACACACACATATATATATGTTTGTGTGTGTATATATATATATATATATATATATATATATATATAGATATATGAAGCATAAAATTTCTCTTCTTTCATTTTTGCATATACATTGTGTATATATATATATATATATATATATATATATATATATCTGAAAAAATGAATGAAGACAAATTTTACGCTTCATATAAATGTTTTTTCTGCATTAGTTCCAAACTCTAGGCATTTTTACAGAAATTAGACATTTTGGGGTGTGTAATATAGCTCAGCTAGTAAAGACTGTATCATTTTCATTCAACCAAACAGACAGTTGGCTTCTTATTGTTTCATAATCATGTCAGTAACAATACTGTAAATAAAATTATTGCTTCTCAAAGAGCATGCAAAAGTCATGGCTCTGTGATAAATATGACCATGTCCAATGAATATTTCTATCTGAAACACTTTACCAATCAAGGAGTGAACACACCCTTAATAAAATATGAATATACCATTTTTATCATATGATATCATAAGTGATAAAAATGGTATATTCACATTTTAATAAGGGTGTGTCTCATTCCTTGTTCAGTAAATTATTGTTCCCCAGTCCCCTCTGACCCAGGGTGTTAGCGTTTATTAGGGACCCAGCATTGGCAGTGTTACCTAGAGGCTTAGCAGGCTGAAATCAAGTGCCTGAAAATCTAGACTCCAAACAAGGTGTATAATATTTTCACACTGCTGTAGGCATTTCTTACTCATGCTGTCAAAAGGGGCATTGTACACTCTAAACAACACTTCAGTAATTTTCCTTATATTCCATTTCAGAATAAATTTGTCTTAAGCTGATAAATGGATGTTAGCAGTGAAATCTTTATAGAACTATAAAATGAAAACATTCCAGCAGGTTTTCAATCACATACTGTATTAAACAATAACATCTTATGTCTTTTACAGGAAGAATTGTCAACTGGAGAAATTTAAACACCCATCATCAGATTTGACTTTCATCAAATTGTTTAATTTAACACTCTTCCATTTTCCTCTACTTATGAGTATGGGGTATTTGGAGGGGGCTCACAAGTGGAATAATCAAGGGCCTCTCTTCAACTAAATACAGCCTTGAATTTTACACTCTTCCATTTTCCTCTTACTTATGAGTATGGGGTATTTGGAGGGCCTCACAAGCGGAATAATCAAGGCCCTCTCTTCAACTATATCCAGCCTTGAATTTTACACTCATTCTTTTCCCTCTACTTATGAGTATGGGGTATTTGGAGGGGCTACACAAGCAGAATCATCAAGGGCCTCTCTTCAACTAAATCCAGCCTTGAATTTTACACTCATCCTTTTTCCTCTACTTAAGAGTATGGGGTATTTCGAGGGTCTTCACAAGCGGAATAATCCAGGCCCTCTCTTCAACTAAATCCAGTCTTGAATTTAACACTCATTCTTTTCCCTCTACTTATAAATATGGGGTATTTAAAGGGGCTTCAAAGGGGAATCATCAAGGGCCTCACTTCAACTAAATCCAGCCTTGAATTTTACACTCTTCCATTTTCCTCTACTTATGAGTATAGGGCATTTGGAGGGGCCTCAGATGTGGAATAATCAAGGGCCTCTCTTCAACTAAATCCTCCATTTTCCTCTACTTATGAGTATGGGGTATTTGGAGGGGCTTCTCAAGCAGAATATTCAAGGTCCTCTCTTCAATTATATCCAACCTTGAATCCCATCTATGACCAAATAGTAAACATCGAAACTAAAACAAATCTCTATGAATGTATAAAAATATATTTTTGTACTAATGATACTAGCAATACTATTTTGCATAAAAAATTCTCCAACAACACATTTTATTGGTAGTTGAAGGCATACAATTGTATTCTAAATGTTAGGATTTCAGCATTAAATAACCCACTGAGGTGTTGATATGCCACGAAACAAAATCAATAATACAATAAACATGAAAGTACTCTTTCATGACATTAATCCATATAATATTTTACAATTTTTTAAAATCAAACTGTATTCTAAAATATAACTTCAACAAAACTACAGCATAAAACTCATATATCACTGCCTCTAGTAATTATGTCCACACAAACATGTATATGCACAAAAGCTGAGTATCATCTACCATGTATTCAATTGTGAAAGCAGAATAACAAAACTACAACAAAAAACACAGACACATCACTCCCTCTAGTAATTATGTCCACACAAAGATGTATATGCACAAAAGCTGAGTATCATCTACCATGTATTCAATTGTGAAAGCAGAATAACAAAACTACAACAAAAAACACAGACACATCACTCCCTCTAGTAATTATGTCTACACAAAGATGTATATGCACAAAAGCTGAGTATCATCTACCATGTATTCAATTGTGAAAGCAGAATAACAAAACTACAACAAAAAACACAGACACATCACTCCCTCTAGTAATTATGTCCACACAAAGATGTATATGCACAAAAGCTGAGTATCATCTACCATGTATTCAATTGTGAAAGCAGAATAACAAAACTGCAACATAAAACACAGACACATCACTCCCTCTAGTAATTATGTCTACACAAACATGTATATGCACAAAAGCTGAGTATCATCTACCATGTATTCAATTGTGAAAGCAGAATAACAAAACTACAACAAAAAATACAGACACATCACTCCCTCTAGTAATTATGTCCACACAAAGATGTATATGCACAAAAGCTGAGTATCATCTACCATGTATTCAATTGTGAAAGCAGAATAACAAAACTACAACAAAAAACACAGACACATAACTCCCTCTAGTAATTATGTCTACACAAACATGTATATGCACAAAAGCTGAGTATCATCTACCATGTATTCAATTGTAAAAGCAGAATAACAAAACTGCAACATAAAACACAGACACATCACTCCCTCTAGTAATTATGTCTACACAAACATGTATATGCACAAAAGCTGAGTATCATCTACCATGTATTCAATTGTAAAAGCAGAATAACAAAACTGCAACATAAAACACAGACACATCACTCCCTCTAGTAATTATGTCCACACAAAGATGTATATGCACAAAAGCTGAGTATCATCTACCATGTATTCAATTGAGAAAGCAGAATAACAAAACTAAAACAAAAAACACAGACACATAACTCCCTCTAGTAATTATGTCCACACAAACATGTATATGCACAAAAGCTGAGTATCATCTACCATGTATTCAATTGTGAAAGCAGAATAACAAAACTACAACATAGAACTCAGACACATCTCTCCCTCTAGTAATTATGTCCACATAAACATGTATATGCACAAAAGCTGAGTATCATCTACCATGTATTCAATTGTGAAAGCAGAATAACAAAACTACAACAAAAAACACAGACACATCACTCCCTCTAGTAATTATGTCCACACAAAGATGTATATGCACAAAAGCTGAGTATCATCTACCATGTATTCAATAGTGAAAGCAGAATAACAAAACTACAACAAAAAACACAGACACATCACTCCCTCTAGTAATTATGTCTACGCAAACATGCATATGCACAAAAGCTGAGTATCATCTACCATGTATTAAATTGTGAAAGCAGAATAACAAAACTACAACATAAAACACAGACGCATCAATCCCTCTAGTTATTATGTCTACACAAACATGTATATGCACAAAAGCTGAGTATCATCTACCATGTATTCAATTGTGAAAGCAGAATAACAAAACTACAACATTAAACGCACACACATCACTCCCTCTAGTAATTATGTCTAAACAAACATGTATATGCACAAAAGCTGAGTATCATCTACCATGTATTCAATTGTGAAAGCAGAATAAAACTACAACATAAAACACAGACACATCACTCCCTCTAGTAATTATGTCTACACAAACATGTATATGCACAAAAGCTGAGTATCATCTACCATGTATTCAATTGTGAAAGCAGAATAACAAAACTACAACAAAAAACACAGACACATCACTCCCTCTAGTAATTATGTCCACACAAAGATGTATATGCACAAAAGCTGAGTATCATCTACCATGTATTCAATTGTGAAAGCAGAATAACAAAACTACAACAAAAAACACAGACACATAACTCCCTCCAGTAATTATGTCCACACAAACATGTATATGCACAAAAGCTGAGTATCATCTACCATGTATTCAATTGTGAAAGCAGAATAACAAAACTACAACATAGAACTCAGACACATCTCTCCCTCTAGTAATTATGTCCACATAAACATGTATATGCACAAAAGCTGAGTATCATCTACCATGTATTCAATTGTGAAAGCAGAATAACAAAACTACAACAAAAAACACAGACACATCACTCCCTCTAGTAATTATGTCCACACAAAGATGTATATGCACAAAAGCTGAGTATCATCTACCATGTATTCAATAGTGAAAGCAGAATAACAAAACTACAACAAAAAACACAGACACATCACTCCCTCTAGTAATTATGTCTACGCAAACATGCATATGCACAAAAGCTGAGTATCATCTACCATGTATTAAATTGTGAAAGCAGAATAACAAAACTACAACATAAAACACAGACGCATCAATCCCTCTAGTTATTATGTCTACACAAACATGTATATGCACAAAAGCTGAGTATCATCTACCATGTATTCAATTGTGAAAGCAGAATAACAAAACTACAACATTAAACGCACACACATCACTCCCTCTAGTAATTATGTCTAAACAAACATGTATATGCACAAAAGCTGAGTATCATCTACCATGTATTCAATTGTGAAAGCAGAATAAAACTACAACATAAAACACAGACACATCACTCCCTCTAGTAATTATGTCTACACAAACATGTATATGCACAAAAGCTGAGTATCATCTACCATGTATTCAATTGTGAAAGCAGAATAACAAAACTACAACAAAAAACACAGACACATCACTCCCTCTAGTAATTATGTCCACACAAAGATGTATATGCACAAAAGCTGAGTATCATCTACCATGTATTCAATTGTGAAAGCAGAATAACAAAACTACAACAAAAAACACAGACACATAACTCCCTCCAGTAATTATGTCTACACAAACATGTATATGCACAAAAGCTGAGTATCATCTACCATGTATTCAATTGTAAAAGCAGAATAACAAAACTGCAACATAAAACACAGACACATCACTCCCTCTAGTAATTATGTCTACACAAACATGTATATGCACAAAAGCTGAGTATCATCTACCATGTATTCAATTGTAAAAGCAGAATAACAAAACTGCAACATAAAACACAGACACATCACTCCCTCTAGTAATTATGTCCACACAAAGATGTATATGCACAAAAGCTGAGTATCATCTACCATGTATTCAATTGAGAAAGCAGAATAACAAAACTAAAACAAAAAACACAGACACATCACGCCCTCTAGTAATTATGTCCACACAAACATGTATATGCACAAAAGCTGAGTATCATCTACCATGTATTCAATTGTGAAAGCAGAATAACAAAACTACAACATAGAACTCAGACACATCTCTCCCTCTAGTAATTATGTCCACATAAACATGTATATGCACAAAAGCTGAGTATCATCTACCATGTATTCAATTGTGAAAGCAGAATAACAAAACTACAACAAAAAACACAGACACATCACTCCCTCTAGTAATTATGTCCACACAAAGATGTATATGCACAAAAGCTGAGTATCATCTACCATGTATTCAATAGTGAAAGCAGAATAACAAAACTACAACAAAAAACACAGACACATCACTCCCTCTAGTAATTATGTCTACGCAAACATGCATATGCACAAAAGCTGAGTATCATCTACCATGTATTAAATTGTGAAAGCAGAATAACAAAACTACAACATAAAACACAGACGCATCAATCCCTCTAGTTATTATGTCTACACAAACATGTATATGCACAAAAGCTGAGTATCATCTACCATGTATTCAATTGTGAAAGCAGAATAACAAAACTACAACATTAAACGCACACACATCACTCCCTCTAGTAATTATGTCTAAACAAACATGTATATGCACAAAAGCTGAGTATCATCTACCATGTATTCAATTGTGAAAGCAGAATAACAAAACTACAACATAAAACACAGACACATCACTCCCTCTAGTAATTATGTCTACACAAACATGTATATGCACAAAAGCTGAGTATCATCTACCATGTATTCAATTGTGAAAGCAGAATAACAAAACTACAACAAAAAACACAGACACATAACTCCCTCTAGTAATTATGTCTACACAAACATGTATATGCACAAAAGCTGAGTATCATCTACCATGTATTCAATTGTAAAAGCAGAATAACAAAACTGCAACATAAAACACAGACACATCACTCCCTCTAGTAATTATGTCTACACAAACATGTATATGCACAAAAGCTGAGTATCATCTACCATGTATTTAATTGTGAAAGCAGAATAACAAAACTACAACATAAAACACAGACACATCACTCCCTCTAGTAATTATGTCTACACAAACATGTATATGCACAAAAGCTGAGTATCATCTACCATGTATTCAATTGTGAAAGCAGAATAACAAAACTACAACAAAAAACACAGACACATCACTCCCTCTAGTAATTATGTCCACACAAAGATGTATATGCACAAAAGCTGAGTATCATCTACCATATATTAAATTGTGAAAGCAGAATAACAAAACTACAACATAAAACACAGACGCATCAATCCCTCTAGTTATTATGTCTACACAAACATGTATATGCACAAAAGCTGAGTATCATCTACCATGTATTCAATTGTGAAAGCAGAATAACAAAACTACAACATTAAACGCACACACATCACTCCCTCTAGTAATTATGTCTAAACAAACATGTATATGCACAAAAGCTGAGTATCATCTACCATGTATTCAATTGTGAAAGCAGAATAACAAAACTACAACATAAAACACAGACACATCACTCCCTCTAGTAATTATGTCTACACAAACATGTATATGCACAAAAGCTGAGTATCATCTACCATGTATTCAATTGTGAAAGCAGAATAACAAAACTACAACAAAAAACACAGACACATCACTCCCTCTAGTAATTATGTCCACACAAAGATGTATATGCACAAAAGCTGAGTATCATCTACCATGTATTCAATTGTGAAAGCAGAATAACAAAACTACAACAAAAAACACAGACACATAACTCCCTCTAGTAATTATGTCTACACAAACATGTATATGCACAAAAGCTGAGTATCATCTACCATGTATTCAATTGTAAAAGCAGAATAACAAAACTGCAACATAAAACACAGACACATCACTCCCTCTAGTAATTATGTCTACAAAAACATGTATATGCACAAAAGCTGAGTATCATCTACCATGTATTCAATTGTAAAAGCAGAATAACAAAACTGCAACATAAAACACAGACACATCACTCCCTCTAGTAATTATGTCCACACAAAGATGTATATGCACAAAAGCTGAGTATCATCTACCATGTATTCAATTGAGAAAGCAGAATAACAAAACTAAAACAAAAAACACAGACACATCACGCCCTCTAGTAATTATGTCCACACAAACATGTATATGCACAAAAGCTGAGTATCATCTACCATGTATTCAATTGAGAAAGCAGAATAACAAAACTACAACAAAAAACACAGACACATCACTCCCTCTAGTAATTATGTCTACGCAAACATGCATATGCACAAAAGCTGAGTATCATCTACCATGTATTAAATTGTGAAAGCAGAATAACAAAACTACAACATAAAACACAGACGCATCAATCCCTCTAGTTATTATGTCTACACAAACATGTATATGCACAAAAGCTGAGTATCATCTACCATGTATTCAATTGTGAAAGCAGAATAACAAAACTACAACATTAAACGCACACACATCACTCCCTCTAGTAATTATGTCTAAACAAACATGTATATGCACAAAAGCTGAGTATCATCTACCATGTATTCAATTGTGAAAGCAGAATAACAAAACTACAACATAAAACACAGACACATCACTCCCTCTAGTAATTATGTCCACACAAACATGTATATGCACAAAAGCTGAGTATCATCTACCATGTATTCAATTGTGAAAGCAGAATAACAAAACTACAACAAAAAAAACAGACACATCACTCCCTCTAGTAATTATGTCCACACAAAGATGTATATGCCCAAAAGCTGAGTATCATCTACCATGTATTCAATTGTGAAAGCAGAATAACAAAACTACAACATAAAACACAGACACATCACTCCCTCTAGTAATTATGTCCACACAAAGATGTATATGCACAAAAGCTGAGAATCATCTACCATGTATTCAATTGTGAAAGCAGAATAACAAAACTACAACATAAAACACAGACACATCACTCCCTCTAGTAATTATGTCCACACAAAGATGTATATGCACAAAAGCTGAGTATCATCTACCATGTATTCAATTGTGAAAGCAGAATAACAAAACTACAACATAAAACACAGACACATCACTCCCTCTAGTAATTATGTCCACACGAATATGTATATGCACAAAAGCTGAGTATCATCTACCATGTATTCAATTGTGAAAGCAGAATAACAAAACTACAACAAAAAACACAGACACATCACTCCCTCTAGTAATTATGTCCACACAAAGATGTATATGCACAAAAGCTGAGTATCATCTACCATGTATTCAATTGTGAAAGCAGAATAACAAAACTACAACATAAAACACAGACACATCACGCCCTCTAGTAATTATGTCCACACAAACATGTATATGCACAAAAGCTGAGTATCATCTACCATGTATTCAATTATGAAAGCAGAATAACAAAACTGCAACATAAAACACAGACACATCACTCCCTCTAGTAATTATATCCACACAAACATGTATATGCACAAAAGCTGAGTATCATCTACCATGTGTTCAATTGTGAAAGCAGAATAACAAAACTACAGCAAAAAACACACACACATCACTCCCTCGATTAATTATGTCCACACAAACATGTATATGCACAAAAGCTGAGTATCATCTACCATGTATTCAATTGTGAAAGCAGAATAACAAAACTACAACAAAAAACACAGACACATCACGCCCTCTAGTAATTATGTCCACACAAACATGTATATGCACAAAAGCTGGGTATCATCTACCATGTATTCAATTGTGAATGCAAAATAACAAAACTACATCAAAAAACACAGACACATCACTCCCTCTAGTAATTATGTCCACACAAACATCTATATGCACAAAAGCTGAGTATCATCTACCATGTATTCAATTGTGAAAGCAGAATAACAAAACTACAACATAAAACACAGACACATCACGCCCTCTAGTAATTATGTCCACACAAACATGTATATGCACAAAAGCTGAGTATCATCTACCATGTATTCAATTGTGAAAGCAGAATAACAAAACTACAACAAAAAACACAGACACATCACTCCCTCTAGTAATTATGTCCACACAAAGATGTATATGCCCAAAAGCTGAGTATCATCTACCATGTATTCAATTGTGAAAGCAGAATAACAAAACTACAACATAAAACACAGACACATCACTCCCTCTAGTAATTATGTCCACACAAATATGTATATGCACAAAAGCTGAGTATCATCTACCATGTATTCAATTGTGAAAGCAGAATAACAAAACTACAACAAAAAACACAGACACATCACTCCCTCTAGTAATTATGTCCACACAAAGATGTATATGCACAAAAGCTGAGTATCATCTACCATGTATTCAATTGTGAAAGCAGAATAACAAAACTACAACATAAAACACAGACACATCACGCCCTCTAGTAATTATGTCCACACAAACATGTATATGCACAAAAGCTGAGTATCATCTACCATGTATTCAATTATGAAAGCAGAATAACAAAACTACAGCAAAAAACACACACACATCACTCCCTCGATTAATTATGTCCACACAAACATGTATATGCACAAAAGCTGAGTATCATCTACCATGTATTCAATTGTGAAAGCAGAATAACAAAACTACAACAAAAAACACAGACACATCACGCCCTCTAGTAATTATGTCCACACAAACATGTATATGCACAAAAGCTGGGTATCATCTACCATGTATTCAATTGTGAATGCAAAATAACAAAACTACATCAAAAAACACAGACACATCACTCCCTCTAGTAATTATGTCCACACAAACATCTATATGCACAAAAGCTGAGTATCATCTACCATGTATTCAATTGTGAAAGCAGAATAACAAAACTACAACATAAAACACAGACACATCACGCCCTCTAGTAATTATGTCCACACAAACATGTATATGCACAAAAGCTGAGTATCATCTACGATGTATTCAATTGTGAAAGCAGAATAACAAAACTACAACATAAAACACAGACACATCACTCCCTCTAGTAATTATGTCTACACAAACATCTATATGCACAAAAGCTGAGTATCATCTACCATGTATTCAATTGTGAAAGCAGAATAACAAAACTACAACAAAAAACACAGACACATAACTCCCTCTAGTAATTATGTCCACACAAAGATGTATATGCACAAAAGCTGAGTATCATCTACCATGTATTCAATTGTGAAAGCAGAATAACAAAACTACAACAAAAAACACAGACACATCACTCCCTCTAGTAATTATGTCCACACAAATATGTATATGCTCAAAAGCTGAGTATCATCTACCATGTATTCAATTGTGAAAGCAGAATAACAAAACTACAACAAAAAACACAGACACATCACTCCCTCTAGTAATTATGTCCACACAAATATGTATATGCTCAAAAGCTGAGTATCATCTACCATGTATTCAATTGTGAAAGCAGAGTAACAAAACTACAACAAAAAACACAGACACATCACTCCCTCTAGTAATTATGTCCACACAAATAATTATATGCTCAAAAGCTGAGTATCATCTACCATGTATTCAATTGTGAAAGCAGAATAACATAATGCTTCAACAGTCTGAAAAAAATTAAATTTCAGCATTAAATGACCCATAATGCATTGATATGCCGTTAAAATCAAAATCAATCTTGTTCAGTAAATGTAGTGTTGTAAAAAGTCATTCAATGCCCTCCATTATTCAAGTCCATGTTTGCACAATCAACCTGGGACTAATCAATCAGTATCAGTAAGGATTACATATGATTGACTCTCCCGTCGGATTCTACGTATGAGGTTCCGACAACCACAAACTAATTATCTGCATGCCTATGACAGGCATGACTTTTGAGACTGGCTCGAGAATTGCACAAAAGACCACAAACAGTACAGAAGAATGTATTGTATCCAAGTGCATCAGGAACACTGTTATCTGTCTTATTTTTCTTTCATGTTTCACATAGTCGACTGATGCTTACTCCTTGATGGTGCATTATTCCTGAATGGCAGCTAGAATGATACTCTGATCTCTTCATAGCTACCTCTTCAAAGTTCTTGAATGGAAT